>JBBYHM010304979.1:0-31289 GCA_038381775.1 Adansonia rubrostipa
ATAGGGTGGCTGATGGTGATATTGGTTAACAAGCTAGGGAGTAGGGTGATCATGTGATATTGACCTTTTTTATCTAACATAGACTTCAAAAAAAATGTTTTGATTAATTCAAAAGTCCAAATTCATAATTTGACATGGGTTTTGATCTTTTTTTTATATAAATAATGAGTTAAAATCGAGTTTTTGATCAATGATGGATGAGTTAAAAATGCTTGGATCGTGGAAAATTGGCTTGGTTGCTAAAAAAATTAGCCTGGACAAAATAAGGTGTCTACAGCTGCCCCTTTTTGACCGTTGCTGAGAATTAGGAATAGGGCAAGGAAAAATAGACACTATTTTGTCCGAGGTGGAATGATGCTCCCCAAAACACTAGGGTGTTAGGTTTTCCAAGTTTTGACCCCCTTAGGCAGGTAAAAAGTAACATGGATTTTTGATGTGGGCGCTGCCAGCTTGTGCGGGCTTTGACTGAAACTTTGGTGCCACCAGCTCATATGGTCTTTGATTCAAGTGCTGCCAGCTTGTGCGGGCTTTAACTTAGACCTAGTTGCCACTAGCTTATGTGGGCTTTTACTCGAGTGCTGCCACCTTGTGCAGGCTTTAACTTAGACTTGGGTGCCACCAGCTCATATGGGTTTCGAAAATGATGCCATTAACTGATGGGCTTTGAAAAGATGCCACTAATTTATGGGCTTTAAAAGGGTGCCACTGATTTATGGGCTTTATAAAGGTGCCACTAACTTGTGGGCTTTAAAAAGATGCCACTGACTTGTGGGCTTTAAAAGGGTGCCATTGACTTATGGGCTTTTGTAAAGGTACCACTGACTAGTGGGCTTTGAAAAGATGTCGTCGACTTATGGGCTTTAAAAGGGTGCCACTGACTTATGGGCTTTTGTAAAGGTGCCATTGACTTGTGGGCTTTGAAAAGATACCACTGACTTATGGGCTTTAAAATGGTGCCACTGACTTGTGGGCTTTGAAGTGGTGCCACTGATTTATGGGCTTTAAAGTGGTGCCACTGACTTGTGGGCTTTGAAGAAGTGCCACTAACTTGTAGGCTTTAAAAGGGTGCCACTGACTTGTAGGCTTTTGTAAAGGTGCCACTGACTTGTGGACTTTGAAACGATGCCACTGACTTATAAGTTTTTGTAAAGGTGCCACTAACTTGTGGGCTTTAAAAAGATGCCACTGACTTGTGGGCTTTGAAAGGATGCCACTGACTTGTGGGCTTTTGCAAAGGTTCCATTGACTTGTGGGCTTTGAAAAGGTGCTGATAACGTCTTTTTTTTATAAAACTTCTAATACAAGTTTTTTTTAACAAAAGTTCATGACAAAAAAAGTTCCCAATGAAAGGGTTTTGACACAAGTTCTTGACAAAATGCTTGACAAAGCTTCTGATGAATATTCTCGATAAAAGTTTTTGACGATAGTTTTTGGATGATAATTTCTTGACACTGGCCCTTTGACAGTAGTTGCTTGATAAAAAAGGTTTTGACATGAGCTGATAAGGAGAAAATAATCGTACCTGAATGACACTTGGTTTGCGAAGCTTAGAGCAGTTACCCTTGAAGGTTCAATAAACCTAGCTTGGAGTGATATTGTAAAAATGATGATGTATGATGGTAATGTGAATGCATGATATGGAATGCTATCATGATTGCACGATGTGAAGTCTAATACGAGAAATTATTGTAGTTTTCCTTGTACGTCATTCAGACTCTCATAGGGGTGGCGATTTGTCTTTGATGCGACTATAGACGAAAATTTTCCTAATCTCGTTGGGGATTGTAGGTTGTCTCTGCTCCACTAGGGATACGACCAAAAATTTATTCTCAAGAATTTGGACTGCTGTGTTTCTCGATTCAGGAGGCTCAATCATTTTCCTGACAAATAAAGGGCATCATCAACAATTTGGAGACTATTTGACTGATTATGTTGATGTCTTTGGTTTTGACAGGATTCTAATAGAATGCATGGGTTGATTTTTGGTTAGCCTAAAATGGTTTTTCTTGAGATGTGACTTGTGAAAGCAAGAAATGGTTTGGTGTATGGTCATGCTGAACCAGTGTTTGGGCAAGAAATGTGCATGATCTTGATGATCAGGGTGTAAGCAGAGTTCCTTGTGCTTTTCTTTTCCTTTTGATGTAATATCGAGATGTTTTAATGCATATTTTAGTTAATTATCAAACATTATCAACTAAATGACAAGTGTAATGTGAAGCGTATAGGGGTTAAAAGAAATAAGGTAATATTTATTCATGACAACAAAGAGACATAACTCGATATATTTTTTGACAAACAATTGATAGGGTAGCGAGAAAGATGATCTTTTGGGAAAAAGATGCCTCTGACAATCATGACATGGATGTTCTTTAGGTGTTTTTCAGAATCTTTCTCGAATAATGAATATGCCTAGCATGAGTTGATCTTCGAAAGATCTCTAGGATTACTTTGCATTATCCTATAGGTACTCTCAATTTATGTCTAATCAAAATTGATTTTCTTAAGTTTTCCTTGCAGGTTTTCAACTGTAGTTGGGTTGGTTGTCCAGATGTCCTTTTTGGATTTTCATCTAGACCTCTTTTTATTTTCCTCTATTTTTTTGTTTTGTTTTTGTTTTTTTCTCCCCCCTTTTGAAGGATGCTTTTTCAGGTTTTTGCCCTTTACGTGTAATATTTCTTGATAGAATATGAGTTGATTAGGTTAGGCAAGACATTGCCGTCCATTTTTTACAAGATTGGGGCCTTTCCAGAAAAGGCTTGCTTCATGACACACGGTCCTTCCCAATTAGAGGTCCACTTGCCCCATGCATCTTTGTGAATTAGGAGGATCTTTTTTAATACCAATTCACTTGGGTAAAATTGTTATAGGCGCATCTTTTTGTCATGGGCTCTGATCATACATCTTTGATACATTTGACCATGGCAGTGGCCTTCATGCATTTTTTCCTTGATGAGGTGTTCTTGACCCATTCGGCTTCTTCAAGTTTAGTTTCCAGCAAGACTCTGAGAGAAAGATCTCGACTTTGATAGGCAATACAGCTTCCATCCTATAGACAAGAGAAAATGGGGTAGCACCTATGGAAGTGCAAACTAAGGTTCGATAGGCATGAAGTGCAAAGAATAGCTTCTCGTGCCAGTCTTTGTAAGTCTCAGCCATTTTCTCAACTATTCTTTTAATGTTTTTGTTAGCTGCCTCGACTGCCCCATTCATCTTTGGGCGATGAGGGACAAAATTATGTGCTAGATCTTGAACTATGAATAGACTGCTTACATCATTTTATTGTTTAAATTGCTTGCGTTGTCTATGATGATTTAGTTCGGGAGGCCATATCTGCAAATGCTGTCCCGTTTGATAAACTTACAGATGGTCAATCTAGTGACACTAGCATACGAGGCAGCCTCCACCCATTTAGTGAAATAGTCGATTGCTACCAAGATAAAACGATGCCCATTAGAAGCTTTAGGGGTGATTGGCCCGATCACGTCTAGACCCCACATGGAGAAGGGCCATGGGGTCGTCATGACATGAAGTGGCGCTGGAAGGATATGGATCTTGTCAGCATGGATTTGACACTTATGGCATTTTCGAGCATAATTGATGCAGTATCTCTCGAGAGTCAACCAATAACAACCCGCTCTCATGATTTGCTTGGCCATCCGATGTCCATTAGCATTTATGCCATAAATCCCTTCATGAACTTCTTCTAGGATCTTTTTGGCTTCAGGAGTGTTAACGCATCTGAGCAATAATTGATCGTGACTTCTTTTGTATAAGATTTTTCCATCGAGAACAAATCCCATAGCCAGCCTTCTGATAGTCCTTTTATTAGTCTTGGTTGCATGTTTAGGATATTGCTGATCCGTGATGTAACGAAGGATGTCATAGTACCATGGTAGGCTATCCTTCTTTTTTTTGGCACTATCACAATGAATCGGAGTTATGTAGATGCTCATCTGGATGGGAGCAATGTCTGACTCCTTGTTGACTTTAAACATGGATAATAAGGTAGCCAAAGTATCAGCTATTTGGTTCTCTTCTCGAGGTAAGTGTCGAAAACTAATATCATCAAATTCTTTCTTAAGCTTTGCTATCAACTTCCCACAATGCATCAACTTAGCATCGCGAGTTTGCCACTCTCTTTTCAATTGGTAGATGACTAGGGTCGAATCATCGAACACCTATAATATCTTGACATCCTTCTCAATGGCTGCTTGAAGCCTCATGACACAAGCTTCATATTCTATAATATTATTTGTGTAGTCAAAATTTAGCGTTACTGTGAATAGATAATGACTCCCATCGAGTGACATCAATATTGCCCTAATTTCATGTCCTAGAGCATTTGATGCTCCATCAAAATACATTTTCCAAGATTGATCTTGGTTGGAGGCATCTTCATTCTCAGAAATACACATTAGATCTTCATATGGGAAGTCAAAATATAAGGATTCATAGTCATCTGCCGCTCGACTTGCCAAAAAGTCAACTATCGCATTGCCTCTAATGGCCTTTTAACTAACATAGGCAGTGTCATATTCAGAAAGCAGGACTTGCCATCTTGCTAGCCTTCCTGATAGTGCGAGGCTTCGCGTAGATACTTGATAGGATCAAGCTTTGCAATCAACCATGTGGTGTGATACAGCATGTACTACCTAAGTCTCTTAGCTGTCCATACTAAATCACAGCATAACTTCTTAACTACAGAGTAATTGCACTCGTATTCTGTAAACTTTTTGCTTAAGTAGTAGATTGCTTGTTCTTTTTTTCCTTACTCATCATGCTGCCCTAATACATAACCCATAGACTTGTCAAAAATTGCCAAGTAAATGATTAAAGGGCGACCGATGGTACCAACACCGGCGGGCTTAATAGATAATGTTTGATTTTATCAAAGGCTTCTTGACATGCCTCATTCCACTCTCCTAGATTTTGTTTACAAAGAAGTCAAAAGATAGGGTTGCATTTGTCAGTGAGCTGGGATATGAATCTAGCAATGTAGTTCAGTCTCCCCAAAAAGCTTCTTATGTCCATTTAGGTTTGAGGTGGTGGCATATCTTGAATGGCTTTGACTTTGTCTGGGTCAACTTTAATCCCTTTTTTGCTGGTTATAAAGCCTAAAAGCTTACCTGAAGTGACTCTGAAAGTACATTTGGCAAGATTCAATTTGAGTTGAAATTTTCGTAGCTGTTTAAAAAGTTTCTGAAGGTTTGTGACATGCTTATCCTCTTTCGTTGACTTGGCAATCATGTCATCAATGTAGAGCTCAATTTCTTTATGCATCATATCATGGAATAGGGCTACCATGGCCCATTGATAGGTTGCCCCAGCATTTTTGAGTTCGAAGGGCATGACATTATAGCAAAATGTCCCTCACATGGCTACAAAAGCTCTTTTCTCCATGTGTTCGGGTGCCATCTTGATCTGGTTATAGCCTGAGGATCCATCCATGGAGGAGAAAAAGAATTCTTGGCCGTATTGTCTACCAAAGTATCGATATGGGGTAGTGGAAAGTTATCCTTGGGACTAGCTTGGTTTAAATCCTGATAATCAATACACATTCATACTTTACCATCTTTCTTTAGAACTGGGACTATATTGGCAACCCATTCGGGATATTAGGCTACTCCAATAAACCCTGCATCAAATTGCATCTTGACTTCCTCTTTAATTTTGAGGAGCATTTTTGGCTTCATCTTCTTTAACTTTTGCCGGATTGGTTTGCATCCAAGCTTAATGGGAAGCTTATGGACCAGTATATCAGTGTTTAGTCCTAGCATGTCTTGATATGACCAAGCAAATACATCTCGATATTCCTGGAATAGGTCTATCTGCTTGGTCTTAGTTATTGACTTTATTGAGGTTTCGATTTTAATCTCCTTTTGATCCTCCTGAGTACCAAGATTTATTACTTTCGTTGGGTCTTTATGGGGCATGATCTGCCTCTCCTCTTGTTCAACTAATAGTAAGAGGTCTGGTGGTACGGAGCTTTCTTCAAAATCTTCTTCAAGATCGACTTCACTAGCATAAGTTAATTGTTCAAAATCGATCTTCAAAGACCCATCTGACACATCCATGTCACTATCGTCAAGACACCTGAAAAGGCAAATAAACATTGCAAAAGGCAAACACACAACTAAGGGGTTTGGATAAAAATAAGGGAAAAAGAGAGTAATGGAGATAAAAAGGTTGAAAAGTAATACACAATTGAAATGATATATATGCCAAAGTCATTTCATTGATAATGTTTGATAAAAAATGCCCCTTATATAGGACACCTATCTGTCTTTGGGTGAGGGCAGGTAGGTTTTCATTTCTTGACGTTACATGAAAAGGACAGGAAAAATGGAAGGGCTTTCGTCATAACCCTATTATCAAAACCAAGTCTTAGTGGAAGGACATGACTTTTATGGCTTTGTATCTTGGAGATAGAGGTTGTTAAATGCTCTATTCAAGATGACCAAGACATTTCTTGGCTTGCACTCGTCTAGTTAATTTAGGTCGATTCGTCCTCTCGAATAGAATATCTCATTGAGAGATAGGAACATTGTCGACTTTGATTCTTTCTCTCGATTCAATGATTGTGTCATCTCCTGGTTACAGATACTCTTTTCTTGCTGCTTTCTTAAGTGTGCATTGGTTTTGAATCCTAAACCTCTTTTGTTGGCTTGAAAGATGACCTATAAGGCTTGGCCTATCCCTTGCAAATTCTTGCCAAGCCCTTTTTTGGCATGGGAACCTTTGCCAACAGTCATTTTTAAACCTGAGTGGGCACTCTTTGACAGATAAGGTTTGACTATTGGTAATCCTTCTCCTACAAATGTTGCATTAATAAACGCGAAGGATTGAAAGGATGACTCTGGTGCATCTTCATTAGGCTCTATGTAAATATCCTCAGTGAAAGCAGTGCCGATCATTTTTTCTTCAGCCTCGATGGTGACTACTTTATCATTTATCACAAATTTGAGCTTATAATAGAGAGAGGATGGGATGGCTCTGGCGGAGTGTATCCATGGTCTTCCCAATAGGCAGTTGGAAGAAGGATTAATATCCATAACTTGAAAGTCTACGTCATACGTACATGAGCCTATCTACAGCTAAATTTTGATATTTCCAATTACTCTATGACACATTCCATCAAAAGCTCAAACTATGATGTGGCTACTTTTGATGTTAGACTAATCGACAAGGAGTTTGCTTAATATAGTCATAGGCATAACATTAAAGGCCAACCCATTACATATAAGTACTTTAGGCAAAATGCATCCCTTACAATGGGTAGTGATATGCAGAGCTTTGTAACTGCCCCTGCCTCCAGGTGGGATCTCATCATCAGTGAATGAGATATAATTATCAGCCATGATGTTGTTCACTAGTCGATCCAACTTTTTTATGGAGACATCCAAAGGCACATATGCTTCATTTAGCACCTTCAGTAATGCCTTTCGATAGCTTCTGAATTAAAAAGCAAAGACAACATAGAAATCTTGGCGGGTTGTTTGCTTAATTAATCCATAATGAAGTATTCACTGTGATTGATGAACTTAAGAAACTCTATGGCTTATCTTTCATTCACTACTTCTTTAACTTTTTTGGGCTCAAAATTCTTTGCTTGGGCTTGAGTGTTACTAGTGCTTGGAGATGCATCAACCTTCTGTTTTTCTTGAGCTGGAGGAGCATAACACCTACCGCTACGAGTTAGGTGACTAACTTTTGATAGTTCCATTATAGCAGTTGAAGGAGTTAGTTCTCCAGTCATCACTACCTGATTCTCGTATTTCTATGGGATAGCTTTGTTGCTTTTATACGAGAATGGTTTAGGTACTTTTACCACTAACTTTGGTGTAGGTGTCAAAGAATTAACCTCAGAACTTGGCTTGCCATAAAGAATGAGGGGTCAATATCTCCTATAAGGTGGCTTTATGGTTTCATCTCCTATCATGTTGATAGACTCAGCAATAGTTATGATCTCATGATAAAATTCTATCTGGCCTTCATTCATCATTCTTTGAACCATGGACCTAAACTCCCTGTATGTTTGTAGGGTATGACCTACAACTGTGTGGAAGTCACATAAGTTGTCAGGATTGTCTTCCAATTTTTTTGTTGTGTTGAGCAACCCGACCTGAATCAATGCTTGCCAGAATAAGAACATTGGCATCCTTACGTCCTCTATGCTTGCCCTTACTTCATGTTTGTTCTCAATGTCGATAATGTTTATAGCTGGCTCAGTATGGTTTGGTAAAGGATTGGTGGCAACATTTGTCCCTGGTTCATCCTAAACTGTAAGACTTTTGAGTTAATTAGATTTTGCACATTTCGTTTGATAGATATGCAATTCTCAATGTCATGTCTTGCTGCCCTAGCATGGTATTCACAGTGGGAGTTAGGGTTGTACCATTGCGGGTATGGTGGCTTCTTTTCTGAGACATAGATTGGGGCCACTAAATGATTTTGGAGCAAGGTCTAGCAGAGCTCCTTATAGGTCATAGGGATAGGATCAAAATGTTGTCTTTATTGATTTGCCCCTCGATTGCCAGGTGCATTATTGGTTGCTTAATTGATACTTTGGTGACCTTGTGCAGGGTAGCTTTGTGGTGGGTTGGATGGGATTGCAAAGGATGGGTTGTAGGCTATGGCATTAATTGGCTGAAGCAGTATGGTGATAGGGTGAGAATACAGCGTGCTTGGGCAGTGAGGGTCAGGTATTTGATGCTATTTTGGCTGAGATGAGCTAGCATAACTTATGGCATTGGCTTCTCTTTCCTTTTTTTTATTGGCAATAGGCTTCTTGCTTGATCCAGATGTTTCCCCGGCTGACATTCTACCACTCTTAATGGTTGCATCAATCATTTCTCCAGAGAGGACCTGGTTAGCGAATTTCTTGGTGGCATTCCCTACGAGCTTCTCATAATAAGAAGCATGTAAGGTATGGATGAAAGTGACTATTATCTCTTTTTCTGTAAAAAGAGGCTAGACTAGGGCTATTTCCTCTCTCCACCTTTAAGCGTATTACCTGAAGCTTTCAGTGGATTTCTTCTCAAAATTCATCAAGGAAAGTTTATCAGGTGCCTAATCCGACACATGCTGATATTGATTCAGAAAGGCCTTAGCCAAGTCAAGCCATGATTGGATTTTCACGTTGTCTAGCTTGATATACCACCAAGCTGCTACCCCAATGAGGCTATGCTGAAAGCAATGGATAAAGAGCTTTTCATCTTTCTCATACCCGACCATCTTTCATTGGTACATTCAAACATGGACACAAGGGTCGGTGGTTACATTAAATTTTTTAAATTTTGGGACTTTGAACCTTGGGGGAATGATAAGGTTTGACATCAAAGACAACGATTGCATATCAAGAGCTTTGAACTTGTCACTCCTCTCAATAGCTTGGAGGCATTTTTCTAGTAGCTAAATTTTGTTTACTTCTTTTGCAGTCATGGTGGACTTTTGACCTTTCGTTTTCTCTGGTTCCTCATGGTCAAGGGTTATCAGATCTGCCGATGAGACTCTTGCATTCACCCTTCCAGTACCGAGAATGAATTGACCTACCATAATGGGATTAAGGTAGATGACTAGCGAAGCTTGAGTGGCAGATGTAGGAGCAGGCCGTTGTTCTTGTCTAGTTTCCCTTTGGGCAGGTTCTGGATTATTGGCAAGGGGACTTTCAACATTGGGAGGATTATTCCTTATTTCAGTAGTGCTGGCTTGCCTTTTTTTCTTTCATAGAGATGGTCATTAGTTCCATAAGTTTTGCAATTTGATTCTGCATTTTGTATTGCTAACGAAGCATCTGGTCTTATGATTCCTTAACCATTAGCTCAAGTCGTTCAATACGAGCTTCATGATCATTCTCCATGATTTGCTTATGGTGTCGTGTGTTGTAGTGGTGCATGATGTAAGGTTCCATGCTCCTGATTAACCTTGGAATCTCTTGCATTTTTGTGGCCTAATTCCCGTATTAGACTTTATTTTTTAAAAAAATGTATTTATTGATGAGCATTTATGATGCGATGATGAGTTAAGATAATGAATGATTGATGCAAGTGCAATGAAAAAATGGTGAAATTAGATGTGCATATACATTGGAGACAATTAATTCTTGGAACAACTTTGTCAATAACATCATTCATAAAGTCACAAAAAGGGTTTTTCTTTTATACCATGATTACATTTGAAAGTATCTAACATGATTACATTATTTAATCACACGATCAAGAAAACCTAAAAGTCATTGCTCAGGATCTCCAACAAGTGTAATGTCTTACCTTATGGATCGAGCTACTTCAATCATGTCATCTACCTCTCGTTAAGCCATTCAAACTTCTTGAGTGAGGTACTGATGTTGTTCTTGGTAGTTCAGACATGCTTGCTCGATTGTCACTTGCCAATCTAGTTCACATTGCTCGAAAGCCCTTGTTAGTTCATTGATATAACCTTAATGATCCTAAAGAGACTGTTCTAACTCTCGAATTCTATGAATAAGGGCTTCATTTTCAACCTGGTGGCTCTCGCATCTCGCATTTGGGCTTTGAGTCTTTGATTCCTTCATTGGTAGGTGGAAGCAAGAGCACGTGCCCTCATGAACTTTTCTTTGTTGGTTTTGATTTCCTTCTTTTGTTGATTCAGCTCACAATTGAGAGTGGTGACTTCCACTTCCTATTTGACTGATGTCTTGCCAATACATTGGGACTTGTTAGCTTTTCTAAGTGTCACATAATCCTTGGTTAGGCTATCAAGGTCATCTTTGAAGCGATCCCTTTCTTTCATGACTCGATCTATTTCACCACTCCTAAGATAGATATCCATCTCTAGCTAGCCCTTTTCCTTCTTAAGTGGAGAGATTTCTATAGCAAAGGATGCCTTTTCTCGCTCTAAATCCCTCTTAAGTCACTCAAACTTAGAAGGCTGTTCCTTTATTAGGATTTGCAATATCCCAGAGTTGGGTGGTGGCAATGGATTGTTGATACGGCAGAGCCTCCATTCTTCATATCCAAGCATGGTGGGGCTTCCTCTCCAGTTTCTATCCATGCAATGGATCTTCTTCCAAGCTTGCAAAGCTAACTAGACTGTTGCTTTATAATTGGGCTCTCCGTATTCAAAATCCCAATGTCCTAAGTCTTTGAAGAACGAGATGAATTGCTGGCACTGGAACTAACGTAACACCAAAAGAGGAGCATAACTGTGTCCCAAGTCTTTGAAGAACGAGATGAATTGTTGGCACTGGAACTGATGTAACACCAAAAAAGGAGCATAACTGGTATTTCCCTATAATCCCAGGAGTGCCACATAAGTTAGTCTCCACATCTGTACACAATCGACTATAGGAACACCCATAGGCCTCTCCACATGATTCCTTCCTCCTTGACATTTCGTAATTCCTCGACCCAATACTTTTTTGTCTTATCTTGATGACATTCTTCTTCTAATGCCGTGGAAAGAGGACTAATCTTGAAGAAGACACTTTGCTTGACTCTTCCTTTCCTAACACAAAGATGACCTAGGAGTCATACTTGGAGCAATGGGGCATACCCGATAAACCATCCTGTTCCTGTTCTTTTACAAAAGCTGAGGGTGTGGATGGTTTTAGCGATAATGGCAGAAGTAGGGTTGATGTTGCAACATAAGCGAGAAAAAAAATCTGTAGCTATCGCCTTTACATAACCTAAAGTCTTTGGGAATGTAACAAGCCCGTAGATTACCAGAGCATAGACATCTTGAGCTTTTTTTTTATCAGAAAGATTTACCATTGCCTCTTTCAAGCTGGTCCAAGAAATGCATTCACTACTCCTTTTTACTGTAACGTGATTGTCAACCCATGCTTCTATGACTCTAAGAATTTACCTCAACCTTTTCTTGAACGAAGGAGGCGTTAGTGCCTTGCAGTAAATTTGATCTAACTTGGCCCTTTCTATGTTGAGCAGGGCTGTGTACTCATCAATGGTAGGGACTAAATCTTATTGGTTGAAGGTGAAGCATCAGTAGGCCAGATTCTAAAACTGTGCTGTTGCTCGGAACAAGCCATCATCCAACTGAATTTGAAGTAAGAGAGCTATATCCCTATACTTTTTAGTAAAGGTTTTTTTTTTGTGTTGCTGTCCCAATTGTCCCAAATGTGCTTCAGTTCCTGACAATTATTCTGAAAAAAAACCAATCTTGACGTCTTCATTCATTTTTGAGACGTAGTTAAGCTTTAGGAAGTTCCCATCTTGATGGCGACCTTCTGACCATGTTCTGACATTTTCAAAAGACTCGATAGTTGAGATAAGCTGTTGCTCCATAAATAATGCCCTTTGCTGAACACTGAACTAGAATAATTGTCCCAAAATTATGATTGTCATGATGGTTATGATGAAATGATGCATGCACCAAAACACAAACAAAGAGAAAATGAGTTAGTGGAACATATAGGAGACAAATGTAAGGAAATAAAAATTTAAGAACATTAGAAGAGAAAGAAAAAAAATAAACATCTCAGCCAAGGTGCCGAGACGAGAGACGGGCAGTATTTCAACATGCCAAGATGCAATCTGCCCTTTATGAGGCGATGCTATATTTTATTTTGAAAAAAATGACTAGTAGGAATATTCGTTCATCACCACTAGTGCAGATGCGCGTTAAGCCATGACTCGGACAGCATAACGATTTACAGTATAAGACATTATGAACAAAGGTTTTATTTCACCGTTACTTATTTATACAAAGGTTAGCTATCGTTCGGGTAGCACAATGGCATGTCTTGATAAATGATAAAAATACAGATGTGGGTGACCATTGTATACTCATTGTCACCTACATAATTATGGTAATTAAGAGTAAAGGTTAGGAATATTTCCTCGAGTAACCTTATTCTCTAGGTATTCTAGTAGTCTTCTGGTATGGTTTGACATGGTTTAGCTCATAGGGATACTATATGAGGTTTAAGTTGACACCTAAACATGTATCTAAATTGCTCCTCCATCCGGTAAGGACAGTCGAGGGACCCCGATCCTAGACCCATGTGGGTTTGGCAGAATGGGTTCGATCCGTTAGATGTATTTCCCCTATACAAATGCAGAGGGTTACTCACAAGAGACATAGGTAATTTACATCTGGGAAGTTGTTGCTATGCCTATGCAGAGGGTTACTTACGAAGGCGGATAGCTCACTTCCTCATAATAATTGGGTTGTAACCACACCATGGAGTTTGGCGGGACACTAATGCATATGCAAATGGGCAGTGTGTGATGGGGAAATGATCAAACCTTTTCGTTTACTTCCACATTACCATTTTTATTAAACTAATGATTATTCGAAAATAAGGCAATCCTGACAATCATGTCAAACAAAAGATTAGTTTATAAAACAGAAAAGGGTCATAGTTAAATAATGATCGAAGATTGAAAGAACTGGGAACCTAGCAAGACACGGCTAGTTATTGGCCTAACTCTCTATATTATCCCTAGTGGAGTCGCCAAGCTATTGCAACATACCCTGGGGTGGACCCTCACGGATCTATGGGTGCACACGACTTAAAATATTTTCCTAACTTGGAAATGTCTTTTTGACCGAGACTTTCTTTGGCAATGTGATGAGAAAGAGAATGTACAGATTCTCGACTTATGATACAGTAAAGGGGACCATAAGACAAATCGCTTATCTTATTGGTTTCGGATGACCATCACGAAATGGCCAACGTTTGGAGTCACCACCGATCATTTTGGGCTAGGCATGACCGAATGCCTATTAAAACCTATGTTTTGAGTTACGAAACTCAAAACAACAATCCGGTGGTCTACATAATACAAAGATTCATCATTTGGGTTCGGGAGTTGGTTACGCATGATGAAGTATGAACCTCTTCGCGACGCCTGCAATCGGTACCTTACTAGCTATGTCTTGTCTCGATTTTGATTTTTTCGATCCTAACTTATCTTTATTTCGATATAACCCCTTTTAATGCATGAATCTTATAGGAATACATATCTAGGTTTTGATGAAAAAGATTTAATCTTATATATGCCCCGGAGAGATGGGGAATACAGAGATGTTCAATAAAATGACCTCTGGATTTTACTTTGAAAATGGAATGTTCCACTTTGGGCACTAAAGAGATACCCACATGGAACATTACCTTTAATTTCATTTGGAATGATTGGAAAACATGAATGCAAATAATCATCACGAAGAAATCATGTTAGTAAGGCAACAAATGAATAAACATATCATGGATCATTCAATACAATGATATAGAAAAAGGACGAACAATTGGAATTTATCTCGCAATTGGCATCAATTATATGGGAATAACCGAATCGATAATTTTTTAGATGCATCTAGGTTTCTTGATAAACAAGATTTGTTTAACACATTCATGGAAATCCAAGAACGAGAACAAAAGATTAATGGTAGTTGAAAGATAGGGTTAAAGTATCCTTTCAGAAAGATAGGGTCAGAGTATCCCCGTGAATGGCAAATAATTTTTGACAAAGGAAGATTTTTAAATGTTGACAATTTTGAGAAACGGAGTTGGAGTATCTCCTCAAAAGGTAAGGGTTAGAGTATCCCTATGGATGAGAAATCATTTTGACAAAGAAAAATTTTTAAATCTCGATAATATTGAAGAGCGAGGTTGGAGTATCCCCTCGAAAGGTTAGGGTTGGAGTATCCCCAAAAGTGACACATCTAACACTCTTTAGAGAAGTCAAGTTAGAAAACATAAGTTGACAAAACTTTATGATTTACAAAATGTGTGAGCATTTCGATAACTTTTGGAAAAAGAAATTATTATGAATAAGGATAATAAATATGTAAAATATGTTTGTGCCTTGATACGTGCCTGTGGGAGGTCAAAGTATGTTCTCGAGTCTGATCAGGGTGATACAGAGACATTTGAATATCTCGAGGCAAAATTCGAGAAAATAACTCAATTTTGACCATAACCAAAAACAGGGGACAAAGCAAAGCAGGGGTTATTTCTTATTTTCTTTATGTTAATGGGTCTAACCTCAAGTCATTGACATTCAAACATCTACGACTGAAGGGAAAGAGTGGCCTGAGCATCACGAACTCATTTGCATAGCCCCGGAGTAATTTAGGATGATGAAATAGCCCGTTGATCATACCACTCAAGGTATTGACTCAAAAACAAGGCATGAACGTTTCGAGAACAAGTGTAAGGTCGTTTTCATTGCAAAATCAAAAGATTTGAGTTTGTTTAACCAAGATTTTAGATTTGAAAAACTTAATTTTCCCCAAGATATTTTGTTAATTTTAACAAAAATGCTAAATCCATGCTAATCCTCATTGGTTGAGGTTAACATGCTTGGCTTGGGGAGGTTTTGAAAATCAGTTTTTGACAACCATCAAACATACATTTTGATAAGAGGAAGAGAACAAACATACAACGGGATGACACATAACATGAATGGCGATGCTAACTTTACCAATGGTCTAGACAAAGGAAATATTATACATTTTGACAAGAAAATGTTATGGAGGCTGAAAATGACAATGATTCATGACAAGATGCAAGTTGATGTATAAACATGCTTAAAATATGTTAGGCTAATGATTCATACATGGATTAAGGATAACAAGATGCATGGATATGGCATAAAATGTCTGAGCAAAATCTATTAAAATAATGAGGATGAAATGAGGCATTTTGCACATCAAATGGGCATTAAGGTGTCCAAATCCTAAACTACCACAACCAAAAGCCACAATAATGCATGATAATCTTAAGAGGGTGATGGAAACATGGAAAGCTCACTAAAATGATGAAGATGCTGAAAAACAGAAAATAAAAGTGATAAAGTGAGAAGTTATACCAACAAAACTTCACTTCTTGGCCAAATAATTGGAGCAATAGAGATGGCTTGAATTTCCCTCATTTCCTTCTTGTTAATAAGCAAGAAAAAGAGGAAAATAATGAGGTTTTGGTTCTAGTATGGATATGAGTAATTTTTACAATGTGTAATGGTTGGGGAATGAGTGTTTTGGGGCTGTTTTTAGGTGGTGGGTAAAGAGCTATGGGATTCTAGTTTTCTTGGTGTAGGAATGGTTTTGTAAGTTGAAAATGAGCTGGAATCTAACCTATTAGAAGTGGTCCCTTTATACCAGCATTTTGGAGCCAAATAGATGGTGTTTTCAGCCATTGCTCAAGGGGGACAAGGTGATGTCAGAATGGTGGCTATAGGGTGGCTGTAGGGAACAACTTGTTGCCAATGTAATGGGCATAGGGTGGCTGGTTTAAATGCTAAAATGATTTTTCAACAAATAGGTTAGCTGATGGTGATATTGGTTAACAAGCTAGGGAGTAAGGTGATCATGTGATATTGACCTTTTTTATCTAATTTAGACTTTAAAAAAATTATTTTTATTAATTCAAAAGTCCAAATTGGTAATTTGACATGGGTTTGGATCTTTTTTTGATACAAATAAACGAGTTAAAATCGAGTTTTCGATCAATGGTGGATAAGTCAAAAATGTTTGGACCATGGAAACTTAGCTCGGTTGCTAAAAAAATTAGCCCGGACAAAATAAGGTGTCTACAAATGAAAGTGAAAAAAAGAATAAACATGTCACTATTAAGAATGCCCTAAGAATGAAAGACATTATGATGCATTTTATTAGTTTTAAACTGATTATTCATAAATATATATATATTTAAGTTTTCATTATATCATTGCTATTCCATCCTTGTTTAATTTACCTATTAAAGTAAATGTGAACAAATATGGCTTATTGACTACTTTTGTTTATGCCCTTAGAATGTTACATATAATGGAATCTATATGTCGGAAAACAATATTTAGGGTAAGTAGTCTAAATGCATAGTCTATAGTTTATGAGGTTAATGTGAGCAATTAACTAATGTTAAGACTACTATGTTGTCTAGATCCAATTGAGGAGATGGTTTGTCTAAGCCATCTAGAGTAAGTAGACATCTAAGTAGAAACATAAATGTATCGCCTAAAGGTGGTGATACATTGGACTAAACTAAAGTGTAATTAATCCATTAATAATTTGCGTAATTGGATTAATTCACTTCAAACATTCATTGTGTAATTACCTAAATCCTGAGTAAGTAATTGGCTCCATGTATATAACTTGCATGCTTTGACAATCCAAAGGCTAAAGAGTCTCGAAAGAGTAAGCTTCTAGACCGGTTCATCGGGTACATGACTTACACTCGATGAGGGCTTTATTTATAGGTATGGAATCATAGTTCTTATAAAAAGTTAAGGTTATCCTCTTAAAAGGTATTATACGAAATATTGAAAATGACAAGGCCTCGATCATTTGTATATCAAATGATAAATTATTCACATGTGGTGAATAATCATTTTTATATAGAGTACAATGGAACTTTAAGATAAAGTGACCAAGTAGGTGAAATGGATTATAACTTAAGTTGATTACGGATATCATATTAAGGTATTACACAAATAACAAGGTCATTGGACTAAAAGGCTATTTATAAAGCGTACATAATACGATATGTAATTGAGAGTGCAGTCATAGGTCTTTACTAATATGACTCTAAGATAATAATTATGTGCTTATTTATTCAGTATATAATAAATAATACATAGATTATTAGAGCCTAATTATATATGTCCCATTGGTCCCTCCATTAGCTCAACATAATTCTTTAAAGCATATTATTTATCAAAATACCTGAAGTCAAAAAATTTTCAATATAGTAAAGTGATGCGTCGGATGCACTCCTTTTAAGGTCGTAGATGCTTTCTTTAGTGAATAATGAAAATAATTTTTTCATATTATTTATTTAGAACTTGTATTTAATTTGAGTAAATATTTATTTAAGACAAGAATGAGTGATTTAAATTAATTATATTTATCTTTTGATAAATATGGGAATTAATTTAAATTAAATAGATATGAAAAAATTAATTATTTATATATAATTAATTTGATATCTGTAAAGTATTATTTAAATATTTATATATAAATTAAATATGAATAATATTCTAAATAGATTAAAAAATTATTTTACTTATTTTAATTTGCAATTAAAATTAATTATTTTACTACAGTTAATTTTATTTTGATAATTATTACATAATTATTTATTTGAATAAAATTGTCATGATTTTATGTTGATTAGAATTGGAGTTATAAAAAATTATTT
Source organism: Adansonia rubrostipa (assembly GCA_038381775.1). Classification (NCBI taxonomy): domain Eukaryota; kingdom Viridiplantae; phylum Streptophyta; class Magnoliopsida; order Malvales; family Malvaceae; genus Adansonia; species Adansonia rubrostipa. The sequence continues at coordinate 18,140 of JBBYHM010304979.1, forward strand.
AGTTAAATAAAATTAACAGTTTAATCAAAATTTTATTAACTATTTAGATTAAACAACTTAAACTCCTTAAAATATATTAGGCCAAAATAATGTTTGGCAAAATTAGGGCTTGACCAAAACTTGGACAATATACTCACTAGGGTAAGCAACCAAAAAGGTTTTAAAGAGGGGGTAAAACAATTATTTTAATTAAAAAGTTAAAAATTGGAACTACTTTATTGCTTGATATAAATAAGAGGCAACAGCCAAAGGTTGAGGTAAGACCATTGTGCCACCCTAGGGTTTCTTATGTCAACATCTTGTGATTTTAAACATATTGTCACGAGGTGGTCTAGAAGGAGAATCGAGCTATTTGAATCCATAGTTGATCGAGACAAAGAATGCCTGGACACTTTCCCATCAAGGAATTAGAGAATAATGGAGAAGGCTAGTTGGTTGAAGCTTTCACATGGATCTACTCTAAGAATTCTTGGATGACATCTATCGATATGTAGCTCAAGTAATTTAATTATGGTGTTTTATTGTATATGATAACGTGATCTAGTACAATCCATTTTAAATATTTTAAAAATTCCACTACACCATTTGATTTATTTTTCCATCAATCATGTGAATATGTTTTTGGGCAACTCATAGGCAAGCTCAGGGTAATTTACATGACAATAAGAGAGATAATATTTGATGTGATTTTGTATATTTACTTAAAAACTCACATGGATTGTTTTCTTTCTCCTTATTCACCCAATTTGGAAGATTAAAATATGTGCATAGGTAAAGAAAACTTTCGTCCCTCCTATTTTCTTTCTTTCATATTTTTTGTTGTACCAAGCACTTTTTAAATCTATTTTCTTTCTACTTTTTCATACACCTTTTACTATCCTGCCCCTTTTCTGTTGCACCAAGCATAGCTTTAATGCTCTGTGTAAAAGGTCCTATTGTGCTTTAAGGAAAATAGTTCATTTATCACACCTAGCATGGGATTTTACTTTGAATTGTAGTGAACTCTTCCCTAGCAGAAGCAAACAAAAGGGGGCAGGCAGGGGCACTAATCCCCTATCCAAAAATTTTACAAAATCTCTTTTATGTATAAGAGTTACTAGTGTAGGCCCCCTAAATTCTTAGCATTTGGCCCTTTTTAATCTTTATACGGTAACTTCAAAAGTTTTACTCTCTTTTTCATTTAAATTATGGGCCCTTTATCCTTTAAGTATTATACATTTAATATCTTTATACTGTGTGCTTTACAATCTCCAAATCAGGATTTTGATAAATTCTAGGAAACAAGTGGTAGCCTAGAAAGTAGTAACTTATTGCTAGATAGGGTAAATCAAATTATCGAAGAAAAAAATTTCTTTTTTCTCAAGGTAGCCATTTGAACTGCCCACTCATACTAAAACTAAAGGGAAAAAGGTTTTGAATTTTGACAGTTTGGTACATTATTTTTTCTAATATTTTTGTTCTTTTTTGTAGTTTTAATTTAGTTTCGTGTAATTTATAATTTTTGTTTCTGTAATTTTTTTCCTTAAATTAATTTGTGTGATACATATGTTTATAATTTTTCAAAATAATAAGAAATCAATTTTAATTTAATATGTTTCTTTTTATTACCATCATTTATTTATTATTTATATTATATAGTTGCTAATTTTATTTAAATTTTTAGAAATATTGTAGCTATGAAGTCCAAAACAATCGATTCTTTTTTTCAAAAAAAAAAAAGAATACAAAGACAAAACAATTTGTTTTAGAAGTCAATGCCATACCTTAGCATCACAAACTGAGATACCATCATTATCATTTGCTCCTTTAAACTGTGAGGCTTGTCTATCTAAAATTCCTAGAGTTGAAGCTGAGACAATTGATTTATCTAATTTACAATATGATCATGGATTGCGTAAGCAAATATATAAGTATCCAATTATATGCATAATTAAATTCAGAGAGCTTATATTACAATTGGACTATATCAACCTATTCTTTCAGAATATCTTGCCTTTAACTCGAAAAAGCGTCCTTGTTATTTCCAACCATCATGGTTCAAATAATTTTCTCAATTAGAATATTCACCTTTTAAAAATATAGCATTTCGTTTGCCATGTTTTCTTTTCAATAGTAAGCTAAGTGGGAATTTTGGTTCAACGTCATTTACTCGTAATGGCCTTAGTAAACGGAAAAAGGTATATGAAGGATGCAATTATGCTTTTTTGACTCATATCAAAAAATGTATAAATTCATTGTATAATAATACACATAGAGCTTATGGAGATTTAATGAATCAAGCTCAACACACTGAAGCATCACTTAATAGGGAAAAAACACAACAAATTACAACTAATTGTCTACATCTCAAAACTAGCATAGATGTTGTTCAATGGTTGATATTTCAAGGTTATGCCTTTAGAGGTCATGATGAAAGCTTAGAATAAAAAAAATCATGAAAATTTTCTTGAATAGGTAACCCTATAGGCATCTTATGATAAAAAAGTTAAAGATATTTTGAAAAATACTCTGCAAAATGCCACGTATACTTTTTCAACAACTCAGAAATTTTGCAAATTTATGCCAATAGAGTTAGTAATGCAATTTGTGAAGAAATCAATGGCACAAAGTTCTGCATTATTGTGGATGAGTCAAAAAAAAGCAAATGGTATTTTTTTTTTTAAAGATTTGTTGTTATGGAAGGATTGGTAAAAGAACTATTTTTTGATCTTGTCCATGTTAAGGATACTACTGCAATAACTTTGAAAACCTAGATTTTTAATGCTCTTTTGAAACATAGTTTTGACATACAAAATCTATGAGTTCAAAGATATGATGGAGCGAGTAATATGCTTGGGGAATTACTTGGCTTACAGGTACTGATTTTGAATAAGTGTCAGTATGCTTATTTTGTTCATTATTTTACTTATCGTCTTCCACTAGCATTGGTTGCAGTAGTCACAGAAGTGGCTAAAGTGCATCAATTTTTTAAAGACTTGTCTGATATTGTTAATATGGCTTGTGCTTCTTCTAAACACCATGACGAATTATTAAAAGCTCAAGCAGTTGAAATAGCTCATTTAATTTCTACTGATGAATTAGAAACTAGAACATGCATGAATCAAGTTAGCACTTTATAACATCCTGGTGAGACTCGTTGAAGTTCTCATTTGAACTCAATACTAGCTTATTGATGATGTATCATGTATCAAGTATTGCTCTTCAAAATATATATAAAAAAAAAACATATTGCATTTAACTATTCTCAGCAAGGAGATGCTCATAGTGCACATAATAGATTGAGATCTTTGAAGTTTATTTTTATTTTGCATATGATCAAGGAAGTTATGGCAATTACTGATAATCTTTGTCAAGCTTTTGAAAGTTATTCTAAAGATATATTAAATGCCATGGGTTTTATCTCAACAACAAAAGAGTTAATTCCAAATTTGAGAGAAAATGGATGATAAATTGTTAAAAAAAGTGATATCTTTTTGTGAAACTTGAGAGTTAGATGTTCTAGATATGAATGCTTGATACATGGTAGGTCACAGTCATAACAAGAAAAAAGGTGTTACAATTGAGCATCATTATTGAATGAATATATATTTTGCTAAAATAGATACTCAATTGTAAGAATTGATCAAGAGATTTAATGGACGTATTCTTAAGCTCCTTATTCTTACCACAACTGTAGATCCCAAAAAGTCTTTCAAGTTATTTGATGTTGAAAAAAATTTGCAGCCTTGTTAACAAGTTTTATCCAAATGATTTTCCTTAACATGAGAAAGAATGCCTTCCATATGAGTTAAGACACTACGAACTTGATGTGGGTTAACATCCTGAATTGAGAAAAATATCAACATTTTCTAAACTTTGTAGAATATGAGTTGAAAGTGGAAAGTCAGCTATGTATCCACTTGATAAATCGATTCGTCTTATATTAACTATTCTAGTTTCAACTGCATCTACAAAACTTGCTTTTTCATTTATGAAAATTGTGAAGACTCGGCTTTGTAGCAAGATGGAAGATAAGTTCTTGAGGAATACTTTACTTGTCTACATTGAGAAAGAAATTATAGAAATTTTAATGTAGATGAAATAATTGATGATTTCAATGTGATGAAAGAACAATAAGTGTGATTTAAATAAATTTTTAAAAAACTTTTCTAGCTTTTTTTTTTTTTACAATACATCAATATTATTTTTTATATCAATATACAAAATATTAATATAGTCTATTACCTTGGCCCCCCTTCATAAGCTCTCTAGCTTCGCTCTTGTTCCCTAGTTTCATCAAGTCAACCTCATTAGTGTGGTAGTTTAGTTTTTACACCTACATTCCTTTGATCCTTTTAAGCTCTAAATTGATTTGGATAATCTCATACAAACTTGTCAGTAACGATTCAAAATATAAAAAAAAAAAAACTCATCTAATTTATATGAATCACAATCTGATTCAAACTTATCTAGTCATAAAAAGCAACAATTTGAATTTACTTAAACCTACACTCGAAAACAATCCGTACATAAAATGATACAAATTCAATCTGATCCAAACTCGAATTGATCTGAATTTGAAATTATGAACTTGAATGATCCAAAACATTAATCCAAAATGGCTTCAACATAATTAAGTAAAATTTAGTTTTAAAAGCGTTAATTCTATAAATTAATAAATGTTATTAATTTATATTAATTGTATACATTTAATCTATCTTTTGATTTTTTTTCTTTGTTATTACAATTTTGTATTTTTTAGTATTATCTTTCTTAATAATGATTTTACAAAAATATTTCTTTCATTATAATTGAATTTTATTTTTATATTTATTAGTATATTACAAAATAAAGTTTTTCTTTCTTTCTTTGATAAAATAATTATAAATTGATAATAATTATTTTAAATATATAATTAAGAAAAGTAATTATAATACTTACTTTTTAAACATTTTACCATAAACTTCATAAAACAAATCAATGCTTTTAAAAATAACTAAAATGAAAAATTCTACCTAAAAATCACAGTAAAACTTAGATTGTAAAATAATCTACATACTTATGATTGCACATAATCAAAATATTTCAACTTCCAATTTTCAAATTATAGATCAAGAAAAACGCAATGCATGTATTTTATTATTATGAATTTTAGCTTACGTTACAATAATTCGATAACTTATTATGCGATAAATAATAAGTTAATCTCTTAGCGTAATACATGTATTTAGAATAAATGTGCTATTTTGATTTTCAATTTATAATCTTTTATCATATAATTTTGATTAACTTAATCATCAAAATATTAATCTGGGATGATATTTTCTATTGAAATATATTTATTTTATTTATTGTAAAAAGTTACAAAGAAATATATATATATAAGATTTCGCATATTACACAAAAATACTATTTAAACCCCAAATAATTTAAATTAAAATAATCCAAATCTGAAATGATTTAAATTTGAAATAATTCAAATCTAAGATATCCTAACCAAAAAAATGTTGTCCCAATCCAAAATTATCTAAACTTTTAAAACTCCAAAGTAACTAACTCAAACTCAATTTGACCACTAATTCGACAAGTCGCAGAACATGTTCTGACTTTCTTTGACGCAAACTAAGCCTCTAGGCACTAAACAAACAGGTAAGCAACGCAAGTTTTCTTGTGATCCTTAAAATCACTAAGGAGACACCACTCCGTTATGTTTATTTGTCTTTATTGATTCCCAAGCTTACCTTCCCCATCCAAAGTTGATTTTTTTGCTCCAAAATCTTGAAAGTTACAAGCCAAGGGTCAAACATTTCTAATGCCATGGGGCACCATTGGAAAATACATTTGTTTCCCTTATATAAACCTCCAATATATAGCAATGGAAATATCAGAAACAGCAGCTAGTAATCTCCCTTACTTGAACCACCATTACGTTTCTTTCAGCCATCTCCAAAAACTCTCCTTAAATCTGTAGAAAAGCACAACTAATAGCTTACAACTTCTCCCTAAGCCAGCCTATTCAAACACTCTGAAAACACAGACCAGCTAAAAATCTTGGAAGTAGAGATAACCCATTAATTTTTCTTATTTTTCACCATTTAAAATGAGAAATTAAGCTAAAAGCAGGTGTTTTTATAGTACTGCTATTTTTCTGTTCGATGTACAGAAATTGGGTGAACGTATTATATCATAGTTTACATAGTGCTTTTCAATTATATCAAATACTGTATCATATGCCGTAGACCATGCCAACCTGCACGAGGGCTGCATGTGGGATGTTTAATGCCAAATGGGGCTCTCGACAATTTTTATCAAAGAAAACATAGGTCATTATCAAGAATTGCTTGAGGAAGTTTGAGCCATCGCGTACTGCCAAATGTGATTGACCCAGGAAATATGCGGTGCCACTCTCCCTGGCCTCGATTAATTCTCCTAGCTCCTCTCTCACTGCCACACGCATTTTTGGACTATTAGCAGGCAGCATGAACTGCACCTTTTTCCTCCTCCGTTTCTCATTGTACTCATTGCCCACATTCATCTGAGTTTCTACGTTGGCTGAGCCTGAGCTGGTGCCTCCCATATCATGCAATGGTATTAAAGCATTGCCTTCAGCCAATTGTCTTCCAACAACAATCATTCTTCCTTCAGGCAACATCAAGGACTCCAAATCATGTTCTTCCAAGGAAATAAACTCTCCGATCGATCGAATAATCTGTTCCTCGAAGTCATCTGTGTCCCTGATATGATCACAATATCCATACCATACAATGCATCTGTAGATTTTATATTCTCTAGGCCCAACTCTACCGATAAGATACCGCCTACTCGGAGATACAAAAGGAACTGGTAGCGACTTGAAGGACACAAAAATCAGCACCTGATGAAAGGCAGGGAGATTTGTGATAAAATGGGAGAAGAAAGCTGGGATTCCTGTCACTATGTCTGCGTAGATAAAGCCAATTCCAGGTACCCTGGAAACTCCAAGGCCTGGGCCAAGATTAGTAAGCCATTCCGTAGACACCTTGTTTTCCAAGTCAAACTCATATTTCTTCATTGTTCCATAATGCCATGCAACCATGATAGTAAAGGACAGTACTGAAAGGACAACTAGATACCAGGCTCCCTTGTGAAAATTTAACATAATCGAGGATAAATACATGGCCTCTAGGGAGCCAAAGAACATTAAAAAGCAAACAGACATTAGCAAACTCTTTTCCCAGTACAGAGCAATAACAAGTGACATGAGACAAGTTGTTACCAGCATGCCGGAGACTATAGCCATGCCTGCAGAGAAATAAACCAGTTTTTATTAGATTTAACAGAACTATACCATTCAAACATCAATTTTCCTCGAATTATTTATAATGTCTTTTTGCTTCAACAAAGTGCTAATAATTTACTATGTACTAGTCACATAGGACAAATTTGACACAAAATATTGGTTACGTTTCTAGAGTCTATACAATTACCAAACTCTTACCATATATCAAACAATTCATATTCTTTATACTTGTTTTTTTATCTCAGGAATCATCTGCAAGAGAAAGAGGATGATGTTCAACAACTCACCTGATGCATTTCCAATTCGCCCAGTGTCATGAAAACCAATGGTAACACTAAGGCTAAGAACCATTAGTATCCAATTAACGTCTGGAATATAAACCTGGCCGTGTATCTTATCTGATGTATGAATCACTTTCACCCTAGGGAAGCAACCAAGTGCTAGGCACTGGTTTATAATGGAAAAACATGCAGTTATGGTTGCTTGGCTTCCAATAGCTGAAGCAACTAGAGATAAAATTACAAAGACATGATGAACATGTTCTGCAATCGCCATCCAATCTTCAGTTAGAAAAAGAAAAATAAAAATGCCAATGTAAAGCATCCAACTATCACAAAGTAGAAAACTTACCGGGTACAGATCTGTAAAATTGATTATAATCATCTGGAACCTCAGATAAGTTCTTTGGGGAGAGTGTATGGGAGATGAATGAAGCTTGACCGGCATAACATAAAATAAGAACTGGGTAAATCAAGCTGACAAATGTCATCTGCAATAGGGACCAGAAAATAGTTTTTGTCAATCTAAAAATTGCATCATGCACTGCAGTGCAGAGATGTGAACTAGATTAAATACCTTGATTGACTTCATTGAGAAATGACCTAGATCTGCAAACATTGCCTCTGATCCTGCAAAAAGTGCAATGCACATCTAGCTTAAAAACTAATGATACTAACAACCTTCATGTTATGCTCAGAAGTAATCAGAATACCAGAGCACACAGATCAACTTGAATTTACTTGAACTTCATCCAACACTGACCTGCCACACAGAGAATGACACTGCCCAATGCCCTCCAACTATCCAGGCTAATATTCTTGACAAACTTGCACATGTATGCTGGGGAGATTGCATATATGACATGTGGATCATAATGGAAAATGTTATATATACCCACTCCACCAATAAGTAGGAGCCATAAAACGACTATAGGAGCAAATATGAACCCAATTCTGTGGCTCCCATAATGTTGCAGGGTGAAAAGGCAGACTAATATGGCACATGCAGAAGGCACAGGTACATCTGAAATAAATGAGAGCCCGAGAAAGGGCAATTAGCGGCAGAGACATCAAATATTCATCAAAAACCTAAATGTAAAATGTATAGTACTTGCAGGATAAAAATTGATATGTAATCCTGAAAATGGAACCTCGATCATAAATACAAACAAGGCAGTATACGAGATTTGATATAACTTGATTGCGTCCTCGTTGGTTTTTCAGGTTTGAGCATATACCAAGACATCTATATGCTAGACAAATAAGGCTTTGAATGATACAAATATCGAAATACCATTTAACCAACAAAAACACATTACTATTATTTATGGGTCTTTAGTCTACTAATTACGAGTTCTAGGTACAAACCAACAAAACACCAATGACAGTGCACCAAAATCAGAAAGTAGGAGTATTAAGGTCAAATAACGGTAAGTTTGCCAAGGAGAGACAAGACAGCAAAGTCTTGTCATATAAACTGCAACTCTGCTCAGAACAGAAGCATATATTACAGTCAGAGACTTTCTACGCATTGATAGTTCATGTCTTTTGTAGTCCACGCAATTTGTATAAGAGGCAGTAATTGTGCAGGTTCAGATGGGTTTAGGTCAGATTATTTTGAGTTTGGGTTTTTTCGAATTTGGATTGATTCGGGTTTGGGCCTATTTGGGTTTGAGTTTTTTCAGATTTGGGCCAATTTGGGCTTGGGTTCGAGTATGTTTTACATCATTTTTTGTTTTATGTTAAATATAATTACTTTTATATAATTTTGAATTCCAATCTCAGGCATGAATTTGGCCCGCTCCAGCCCAAAAAAAATTAGTTTAATTCCACAAGATATTAGTTTAATTCTATGAGCCTAGCAATGACATGAAAAAATTTTGAACTCTAGGCTCAAGGCCAAATTTGGCCTAGCCCCCCTATTTAAACACAAATCATTTCATAATATTAAAAAATTCTTTTGATATTAATATGCATATATTTTATAATTTAATTTAAATAAAAAGTTATTATTTCATTTGAAAAAATACTATTTTGGGTTGAGCCTGTTTGAAACTAAAATCTGAGACCCAAGCCTGATAGTATCGAGCCTATTGGGCTGGGTAAGCTGTCCGGCCCATGGGTAGTTCTAATTGCTAGTCTAACATGTGATTTTTTTTTTTGGTGATGTGACATTATCTATTATGACTTTCATAGTTTTTTTTAATTTATTTTATTACTCTGTTATACTATTATCATATTCTAACTATCTTTTCTTAATAATAATAATAATAATAATATTTAAAGAAATGTTTAAAATTTTACTGTTAACATACATAAACTCTCAATATTTGATGAGTTTAACTAATTAAGTTAAAAAAATGTGATAGATGGATTATATACTTTATTGATAATATTTTCATAACTTATGATATGATTGATTTTTTGATAAATTATTATTTTATCAGATATAGACATGCGCAAGGGTTGAGCTACTTACTCAGCTTAATTGGGCCTAAGCCTAAGTTTTCATATTTATTTCAGGCTAACCCGACCTGGCTCGAAATAGTGATTTTAAATTAAAATAACATGTATTTTATTTAAAATTAATTATAAAATATATAAATATTAATAAAAATATTTTTTTAATGTGATTAACAGTAATTCTAACTTAAATGGGCGGATCTAAGCACGTTTAATAAGGGCTTGGACTTGAGATCTTAAAAAAATTCGGACGGTGGTCTAACCCGACTCATGAGCAGGTTTAATCAAATGTAAAATATAAATTAAATTTTTAATATTTAATTAAATTATTAAAAGAATATTAAAATAAAATTGATAATTAAGATTTTTCTTTATAAAAAAATTATTTAATTATAATTTCATCATATTTAGTTTTAGTATTAAATTCGGGTTCGAGTTCAGGTTGGACTCAGGTCTGTGTTCTTTCGGGTTTGGGTTATTTCAGGTTCGGGTTTTTTCGGGTTCAGGCCATTAACTTTTGATCAAATCGGTTTCTATTGGGTTCAAGCTCGAGTTTTTGCTGACAAATTTTTGAATTCAGATTTATTTTGTTACCTCTAATTTGTATGCAATTTGTATATCCATGTCATGTTAGTTTACTGCTTTTAAATAAACTAACTTTTCACTAGTTTATGTATTGCTTTCAAAAATCACAATTGAGCATAGCTCCTCTTGCGTTTATATTCCAAACAGAATTAGAACCAAATCATTGGGATAATGGGACAGAAGAATGAAAAAAAAAATTTGAGAAATATCCAACTAAAAGATATGAGTTTCATAGCACTTACATCTCTTAAAATTATTAGATATGGACTCCTCTGTTTTGTGTGAAGAGGAAACTGTAAAAATCACAACAACAGCAGTTATTAGCCAAAAGTTGATGAATGGTTGAAACATTAAGCATGCATTTTTTTTTTTTTTTGCATATACCGCCTGTTCTTACATTTTATATCTGAGAATAATCGCCGAAGACCTGATGAAGCTGATAAAACTGGTGAAAGAAAATAGAAAAGGGAAACATTAATAAAAGAAACTGTTGTAGCTGAATGATATCAACGTAGGAGAAAAAAGCTATCCCAAAAAATACAAATAAAAGTTTTGTCAAACCTGAAATTGCTGGAGTAAGCACTGCATCACTTATTATCATGCAAGAACCAAACAATGCCCAGAACAGCATCAAGTAATGACTACTCTTATATTTTGCAATAGCCCTTCGGGCTCTTGATTCCACCCTGGTTCTTGAAGGACCTTCCGCATCATAACGCATAACGTCACTAGCACTTTTATCATTAGGAAGCAGACCAACGTTTGCATGCCTGCACAGTAATGAATACAAAGCAAAAGTACCACCTGCGACATAATATTGTTCACGGTAAATTCATCTGCCGATCCTATTAACACTGTAACTTTAGTTTTAGAAGTGGCATATCATATCATGACATACCCTCTCCATCATCATCAGCTCTTAGTACTATATAGGCATACTTCACTAATGAAACAATGCTTATAGTCCAAAAGATAAACGAGAAGTATTCGTATGCACTTTCATCTGATTTGAAGTTCTTTTGAGGGACTGAACCAAAGACATATAAAGGAGCGGTACTCAAGCGGCCATAAACTACTCCAAGGCTTTGGAATGACAAAAGGATTGTATGCATCCGTGTCTCCTTCTGAACAGCACGAAATCAAAGACAATATCACATAATCAAGATCTTATTTATAATATGTTACTTCAGACGCAGTACTCCCTTTAAGTCTTAACATGATTCGACTGAGATTAACTCAGGCAGTGTGTGATGGTTCATTCGAATAAATAACAATGAATAAACATCCTATTATGGACAGTGTCGGATATCAACATGTAAACTCGCACAAGTACATATCAAATCTGCATATATATATATATATATATATATATATATATATATGTATGAGATCAGATATTTGTATAGTGCCAAATAAAAAGAAGCAAAATTGCGGTAAAGCTAAGAGGCATCTATATATCGGGTAAGATTGACTCATGATTAGAAAAATTTTAAAATTTTAAAATTTTAAATTCAAGTTCAAATATAACTCGATTTAGCTTGCTCATTTAAGTTGAATTATTGTTTACTTATAAAAAATTATTTTTATATTAATATTTATATATTTTATAATTAAATTTAAATAAAAAATATATTATGTAAATATTGTTTCAAACCAGTCTAACCCGAAACAATAAAATATAAGCCCAGACTCGGGCTTGTTGGACCGAGTCTGTCGAGCTAGGTGTGTTGCCTAGAGGTGGTAAAAGGAACCCGGACCCGAAAACCCTCTCGAAAAAATCGAAACTTGAACTTTAACCCGATTTGACCAAAAAGTCAATAGCTCGAACTCGAAATGACCCAAACCCGAAAGAACTTGAACTCAAAGGAACCTGAATCCGAAAAGACTTGAACCCGAAAGAACCCGAACTCGAGCTCGAGCTCGAGCTGAATCCGAATTTAATAATACAAATAAATATGATGAAATTATAATTAAATAATCTTTTATAAATCAAAAACTTTAATTATCCATTTTATTTTAATATTCTTTTAATAATTTAATTAAATATTGTAAACTTAATTTATATTTTATATATGATTAAACTTGCTCATATGTTGGGCTAAGTTGCAGTCTAAATTCTTTTAAAATCTTAAGCCTAGGCTCTTATTTAATACTCTCAAGCTCGCTTGTTTAAGCTAAAATTACTATTCATCACATTGAAAAAGATTTTTATTAATATTTATAAATTTTATGATTAAATTTAAATAAATATATGTTATTTTAATTTACAATCAATGTTTCGTGTTTGGCTGAGGTAGTCTGAAACAAAAATATAAGAACCCGAACCCAAGCCTTATTAGGTCGAGTGAGTATCCTAACCCTTGGGCGGGTTTATATATGATAAAATAATAATTTATCAACATGAGCTTTGAAAACATTATTAATAAAGTTTATTATGCATTTATTAGATTTTTTAATTTAATTAGTTAAACTTATTAAATATTGAGAGTTTATGTATATTAGCAATAAAATTTTAAATACTTTTTTAAATTTTATTATTATTATTATTATTATTATTATTATTATT
>JBBYHM010304979.1:31389-96842 GCA_038381775.1 Adansonia rubrostipa
TTATTATTATTATTATTATTATTATTATTATTATTTTAAGTAATCATAATTAGAGTCTGATAATAGTATAACAAAGCAATAAGATAAATTAAAAAAAATATGTAAGCCATAATAGATAGTACCATCTCAAAAATGAATTAAATATTAAATATTAATACCATATATAATTTAATTAATTCTTAAAAACTTAATTTATATTTTATATGTAATTAAACATGCTCATAGGTCGAGCAAGGCCATGGCTCCAATTATTTTAAAATCTCAAGCCCAAACCCTTATTTAACATGCCTAAACCTGTCTGTTTAAGCTAGAATTACTACTAATCACATTAAATAATATTTTTTATTAATATTTATATATTTTATAATTAAATTTAAATAAAATATATGTTAATTTAATTTAAAATCATTGCTTCTAATTGGGCCAAGCTAGTCTGAAACAGAAATATGAGAACCCAGGCCAAAGCCCAATTGAGCTAAGTGAGTAGCCCAACCCTTAAACAAGTCTATAAATGATAATATAATAATTTATCAAAAAATAAATTATAACACAAGCTTTGAAAACATTGTCAATAAAGTATATCATCCATTTATTATATGTTTTTTAATTTAATTAGTTAAACTCATTAAATATTGAGAATTTATATATATTATTAGTGAAATTTTAAATACTTCTTTAAATTATAATAATAATAATAATAATAATAATAATAATATTATTATTATTATTATTATTATTATTATTTTAGGTAATGATAATTAGAGTCTAACATAACAAAGTAATAAGATAGATTAAAAAATATGAAAGCCAAGATAGATAATACCATATCAAAAATAAAAAAAATCATATGTCAAACTAGCAACTAGACCTGCGCAGGGGCCAGATAGCCTGCCTGATTAGGCCCGAGTCTCAGATTTTAAGTTTCAAGTGTCTCGACCTGAAATAGTATTTTTTTAATAAAATAATATATTTTATTTGAATTTAATTATACAATAAGTAATTATTAATATAAAAATAAGTTTTTAATATTATAAATAGTGATATGTATTTAAATGGCTCAAATAAGACAAATTCAGCCTTAAGTTTAGAATTCAAAATTTTTTTATGCCACGGTTAAGCTCATGGAACAGAACTAAGATTTTTTCAAGCTAAATCAGGCCAAATTCAGACAGAGGCTTAGAATTCAAAATTATATAAAAGTGATTATATTTAACATAGAATAAAAAATGATATAAAACATACTTGAACCCGAACCCGACCTAAGTTCAAACCCGAAAAGACCTGAACTCGAATAGATCCGAGCCCAAATTAGTCTACACACGAAAAGATCTAAATTCGAATTGGCCCGAATCCAAATTAGCATGAACTCCAAAAAACTCAAATCCAAATAAACTCGAACTTGAATCAGGCTGAACCCAAAATTACCGAACCCAAATCCACCCATTTATCACCTCTAGTGCTACCAAATCTATTCTTTGCTTTGAAGAATTATGTGCTTGTCTTTACAATGATGTCATTTGAAATAGGTCTTTCCTTATAGAGCTATATGATGGAACTAGTATAGACAAGTGCTTGAGGCCAATACTATGAAAAACCAAATTTTATTTATGGGGATTTAACCCTGAAAGCCCAGCAATACTATGCAAATCCTATGAAAAAAAAAAATGAAATGTTGAAGAATTTTGGAAAGAAGTCATCAGTGTATCAAGTAAGTTATGAAGCTGCTCTAAAAGATGCATTGCTGTTTAAGTTACCAAGTGGGTGATTAACACTAGAAAAAGTGCATTGAAGAAAGGAGCTAATACGTGTAAAAAGCTGAGAAACTAACCTTGAAGGGATTAGAGTTGCTTCCGGGGCTCACCGGAGGATCCATCAAGATTGAACCAAAATCAAAACATACAACACAGCACTGAGTGAGCGACAAGACAAATAACTGAAAAGGTTCCCCTTTTCTTTTTTGCTGGAAAAAGAAAGAATAATAATGTTGGGGAAGGAGAAGCGTTTCAGTCAATGCAATTGACGTAAACAAAGTGAGAGAAGCACATCACAAGGTAGATTTAAGAATGAAAGCTCAGTTTTAATTAATTATTGAGAGAGAGAGGGTTCGGCAGATTTGAGGGGGGGAAGAAGTTGTTTGTTTTATAGTATTTCGAAGGATCAGGAAGTGGAGAGGGTCTGCCGGACTGACTATGACAATGACGCCTGGGTTGGGAAGATTCTATTTTTTATTTTATTAGGAAGTTATCACGTTTTCACATGCCAACTTGCGGAGCATTACCTATGAAACAAATCAAATTTAAATTTAATAATAATATATAAAGATAATATATATCAAATTAAAAAGATAAAATATTTTAAAATTTATTTAATATAAATTATAAATACAGTAAAATTAATATAAATATAAAAAATTTTAAAAATAATTATAATATTATAAAATATATAAATATTATATAAATATATAAATTTTTATATATTTATTTTAATTTTAATTTTTTTATTGCACCTGCAGATCCGATCACATATCACCTGCACTGCATGTCTTCTTACTGCTTGAACTGCTCTGTCTTGTAGAACAGAAAAGGAGCTGACTCGTCATCCTCCGATCCAATCCAAAAAACTCCTCAAAGCCTCCCATTTTGATCTCGCCGGTTAGTTGACTGACATTAAACACACAAATGGCGGTATAGTTAATTATTGTAAGAGTAACATTAAATATTATAATAAAATTAAAATATTATTTATATATTTATTTAAATATTTTAATTAATTTTTAATTAAATATTATATAATTATATAAATTATTTATTATACTAAATAAATGAATAATTTTAAAATTTAATAAAATTAAAATAGTTAAAAATAAATAATTTAAAACATGAATAATTTTAAACCCATTGCAGAATCTGATTTTGAATTGGATTCTTACTCATCTACTCTCCACTAGAGGGGCAATGGGATTACTACACTGGTAGGGTGTTAGTATATGCCCTTTTAAGAATCAACTCTCCACTAGAGGGATAATGGGATTACTACACTGGTAGGGTGTTAGTATATGCCCTTTTAAGAATCAGATTAAGATATGGAAGATACATAATTAAATATAAATCAATTATTAGCTAGAGTAACACAAGAATTTCCCTCATGTTAACGGCACGATTGGTTACCATAGAACTACTAATTTGATGAAGCCTATAGAACTTAAAAGATCTTGTAAAGTGCTATAATTATGAGATTTTTATGCATTAAAGCCAAGTTCTTTAAAACGTTTCTCGTCATCATATTGTCAAGATGGGATATTAGCAATACTCAAAAACTAGTACATGTTATGCCTTCTTACTTATGAAGTAAGCAAGCAATCTTTTATGTTGAAATATGTGAGATACTTGGGATGGCATGAGAGTACTATTTTGTGAAAATAAGTTCATTGAACATGGGCCGTATGAGAACTCTATTTGGTATTAATCACTTAAGTATCTATAGAAAATAGTGCATGTGCTAATCGTGTATGATAGTCATCAGGCTTGTGATCCTAGTCATCTCGTATGGGAAATGTCGTACTTAGAGATCATTATAAACGAGTCCACAATAGATAGAAACCAAAGGTAGGGTGGTTTTGGGCATAACTTAAAGTATATGATAGACGAATGAGTGATCCAGAGAGGATTCACTACTCCTAGTGACATTGGAGATATATCCCGAATGATCTTTGCTATGGCTAACAAGATTAAAGTCTCTAGACAGAGTATAGTGAATTACGAGGAATCGTTCATAATGGTCTCATGATCATTAACCATAAGTTGTAAGATTTAACATGGATTGAAGCATGAGTAGGCATTGAATCATGCTCATGCTTATTCTAAGATATATGGTAAAAGGACTGTATTACACTAATAGGCTAGTTACTGAAAGGTTTCGATGAGTTCAGATCGACTCTTCAATATTTAGGTGATCATGATAAGTTGTTAGATCCCGCTCTTGATCTATGAACATCATTAATGAGATTAATTATGTTCACTACCAACATCTTGGGAACCTAATAGGTCACACACAATAAAATAGTATTATTAGATTAAATTTAGGGGTTAAGTAAGTTCGATTTAATTAAATAAAAGATAATTAAATGGAGTATTTAATTGAAAAGTTCAATGAAGATTTAATTTAAGACATAAAATTAGATTTATAAAAATATAAATTTTTATTGTCTTTTTAAGACATGATGGATAAGATTGTCTTATCTGGATGATGTCTAAATTAGGACATATTATGTCGAGCCAAATAAGGTTTGTCCTAGTAAAGATAATGTTTCACCTAAAGTAGAAATTTGATTGTGAATCAATCTTCTAACTACCTAAACTCCCTTAACAGATTATCCTTTGGATAATCTTGTGATACATTAATTATTTTGATAAGTAATATTGAACAAGATTAATTTTAATTGATATTGTTTAAATTAAAAATGAATTTTATTAAGATAAAATTCATAGGGATAGTTTGCTTAGCCACATAGGTCTCTTGTTATGTATCTTGTGTTTATAATTATTTAATAATTAAATTTATAAGATAAATTAAATATGGATTATTTATATGATAAATACTGATTTTAATTATTGAATAAAATTCCTAAGAAATATAATACTAGTTAGCTTACCTATAGTGCACCTCACGTGAATTCTATACACATTCATAATGCCTTGGCCGAAACTCCAAGTGCCCATTTTATATGCAAGGTTCGATGACCATAGATAAGTATCATGATCAAATTAAATTGCTCAAGTGAGAGTGTTTCACATAAGTAAGTAATTTAATGTTGATCATGAATCTACCTTGAGTAAAGAGAATTGTGCTAAGCATAGGATTAGGTGTTGATGAACTTAGACACTTTATTATTGGTAATCAAGAAAACTTGAGAAAATAGTTCTCTCATGAAACATAACTTGTTGTTGCCTTTAAAGAATGAAAGTGATTGTCAGATTTCCACCACACAAGTGCATGTATCACAAACAAGTAATATAAAGATAAAGTATTGTTCCCATGAGAAATTGAACTAAATTTTTTTAAGTACTAAAATTAAAACAATTTAATCTTATGCAAATAACTAATTAAAAAGTTGCAAAGTAAAATTGAAATTAAACTAAAATTAACTAATTAACAAAGTAAAGAAAATAAATAGAGTTTACTTAATCAATAATAAAAGCCATGATTACAAGTTCCCTTAACACTTCATTTGAACATGTTCTTAACTTGATTAATGATAATAAGTTGTTAGCCTAGAGTTCTAATCTATTTATAAGTATCTTCTGATAGTCTTATAAAAATATTTCTCTTAACTAATTTACTATATTGCAAACTAAATTAAAAGAAACTCATTAAAATTAGACTCTAATTTGGTTACATATGGCATGCTTGTATATTCCTATCTTGCATGTATATCAATTTATCCTAATAAATGAATATAAAACATATGTAATTTAATCTAAGTCTAAACACAAAATTCTTTTTTCCAAGTTCATTAATGTTGCCAAATGAATCTAATTGGTGACCATTCAACCAGAAACACTAGAAACAAGATTGAACAAATAACTCAAATATCATTAAATCAAGAGAAAAGAATAAAATAATTCAAACTACATATTTTATTCCATTATAACCTTATAAGAATAAATTTAGTTCATAATAATTAATTAAAACATAAAACACTCAAGTTTCATCCTCATAAATATTATAATAAAGATAAAAAGATTAAGGGAATGAGAAAACTAAGAGTTATCAAGTCTCAGTCTTCAAGCTTCTCTAATACTTCTCCAATTACAAAGTCTTCATAGCTTCTCTCTTTTTTCAAAAAACTAAAAAAAAATTAAAGCTATAAAGTATCTAAGATATTTTTAAGTCTAATCCTAAAAGTCCTATAGGCAAAACCCTAAGAGGGAGAAACTTGGTCTCCAAATAGCTTGAAGAGTTTATTTTTGAAAACTGTCAAACTTAATCATTGTGCTTAATTAAGTCAACTTTGCTTCTTGATTAAATTGTTGCACTTTTGGAAACTCCTTTTGGTTTTGACCTATAAAAATTATGAAAAGTACTTAAATAACTAAGTAATTTAAATATAAAAATGTAAATAATACTAAATTAAAAACTATTAAAAATAAATAAGATCAAACTAACTTAATACTAAATTAAAAACTATTAAATATAAATAAAATTTAAATAAAAATCTTTAAGACTAAGCTAATTTAATGCATATAATGAAACTAAATAACTCTCTTTTATATAGTTATCAGAAAGCCACTATATTGCCACCTTTCTTTTCCCTACAATGCCATTCTACCTTTTCATTTAGCATAAACACCATCTTGGAAATGTTTTTGGATTGTGTAAAGGAAGAAGCCATTTTTAGTTACCTTTTGGTTAAAGCTTGACGAGCCTTTTAGTTAGCATCGAAGAACCGCTGAACCTTATGAAGATCCTATAATCATCTGCATAGATAACTGTTAAATGCAAGATGTATGTGTTGCTCATGATCTTGGATATCCTTTTAGGAGCTTGCATGCTACTCTTTAGGGATCTTTGAGATTGGATCTAACTCCATATTACAATATCTAAGAGTTATGTGTTTCATAAACAGATGATTGGTTTAATTTCAAAATATATTTTAAAAGATTACTACATGTAAATCTTTTCCTAAAATCTGCAAAAAAGTTCAGCTATTTTTGTTTTTAGTCTTTTGCTATTATTTAATGTTATTTTATGAGTTTTGAAATGTGATATTTGTACTTATCCCAGAAAAGAAATATGATATTTGTATGAGGCTGGACTTTATCAACATTCAGATTCTTTCATAAAGTGCAAACCAAATACACCTTAGAGTATAATTGAGAGGTTTTACTCGCCAAAAGCTACAAAATTGGTGTGATGGAATCCAATTTAGGCCTTTTTACAATGTTTACATTTCATTTTGCTCGATATTTTAGAGGTGGCAAAATAAACCTTAACTTGAAAACTTGCTCGACACAACTTGAGCCCGAACTCATCCAAACTTGATTTGATTAGAAAAGTAGAAAATGTGACCTTGAGAAAATCCAAAATAAAAATGGCATTAGCCCTAAATGATTCAAACACGAATTAACTCAAATAACCCAAACTAATGTTAACACAATCACTACAACAAATGTGATAATTAATGACAAATTTTCCAAGTGACATAGTTTTCATGTTGTGTAATATGCCAAACTTGACAAATGTTATAATTTGTAACTTTTTTTTGTTATCATAATATTTTATATGGTGATATTTAAAAATGTCACATGATAGCATCACTAAAAACTTGGCACCAAAGCTTTGTGCCAAATAAAGAAAGTGAAAAAATTTTTGGTGACATTTTTTAATATTAGGTGATGTTTGAGGTTTTTGGCAAAATTTAACACTTTTTCTGTATAGAATTGCACGTCTTATATTATAAAGAAATTTTCATTTAATGCCACTATTATGAATATGTTCTATTAGTGACAATTTTGGTTGTCATCACTATCCGGCAAATATGGTGATGCACAATTACATCATCAAAAAGATGATTATTAATGATAATATAGTTTCATCACATAAATGTATGGTGTTATATGGCAATATAAGTAATGTCACAATATTTAAATTGATTTAATGATATTATTCATCTTTTACTAATACAATTAAATTATTGTGTAATTTACAAGTGACAATAATTTATTGGTGATGTTTATATAACAACATTGACAATGTTAAACAATATTACTAAATTAGGAAGATATTATGTGTCATTATATTAGTCACAAGAGAATTTTTTTGATTAAGTGAAAAAACTAATTTGAGTAATTTTAATTTTTGATCGTATAGACAAAAATTCTTATAAGCTTTTCTTGATTTCACAACTCTAGAAAAATTAATTTCTTTTAATTAATTTATAACTCAAAGTTAAAAAAATAACTATAATACATGTTTTTTTCTTCAATTGAGCACATGTTTATATCTAAAGGGACTAACTAATTATTTTAATTAGTTTGGTTATATCACTTTGCATAAAATTAATCAATTTTAATTTTTAAAAATGTATATTTATTACAACCCATAATATTCCAAATTTAATACTAAAAATAAGAATGATTGAATTATAATTAAATATATTTTTCATGAAGCAAGAACTTTAATTATCAATTTTATTCTAATTAAGAATTAAAATTTAATATAGCCTAAAATACTAATTTCATTCTCATTGGTCATTATTATTTAATAATTATAATTCAAATAGTAAATTATTAGAATATATATTATACGTTAAGTAATCTTTAATAATGATTTCTTAAAATTTTTTAGTTTTAGTTAAGATTAATAATCACGTAAAAACTAATTTTTTTTTGTATTGTCTTACCAGCCTTTCAATTTTAATCTTAGTTTTTCTTCAAATATTGCTATTTGTCCATGTTGATATAGTAATTGATATGTACTGTTATATATATGCATAATATATAAATCATAATATATATTTACATGTTGACTGGTAGAAAAATTAATTGAATCAATTATTTTAAATGTTAATGTTGTAATCTATTATATTTTCATTAATTAATTTTTTAACAAATTAAGTTTATATCTTTTTTGTTCTAACAAATATTGATATCAATATACAAATACAATAAAAATATCATATTATACAAAAGCATACTTAAATAATAATAATAACAACAATAGCAACAACAACAGCAACAAATTTTTATTTTTAGATTTAAACATTTAAATTATGTAAAAATAATTATATACAATAAAATAAAAATTGCAAAATATATCCAAATCCAGAATGATTCAAATTCAAAAGTGCTCAAACCCAAAATAATCGAATCCAAAAATATTTGAATCTGAAAAGACTTGAACCTTAAATAAACTATCCCAATCTGTCAGAACTTGCCTAATTGTCATCTCTAAATATTTTGATTATTAGATTTTTGTTATTTTTAATTTTTGTTCTATAATTTTCAAGAAAAATAAATAAAATACTTGATTCATATCTTACTTGTTCCCTTGTTATAATTATGTATTTTACAAATTTGACAAGTTAATAATTTGTATTATATGGATTTTGGTATATTTGTAGATTCATATTATTATTTTCATTGTGTGATCATGTCATATTTTAATTATATTTTTGTGTCACATTAAAATATGTAATTATATCATATCCAAAATTAATAGATCTAGCTCTATTTTAATTTTAAATAGACTAGATCTTATGATACGTACAAATGTATGTGAAAATTTCATTCCCTAATAAAAAGTATAAAATCTTGCATGATAAAACAGAGTGGTTGAGGAAGTTTGAAAAAAATTTGTTTTTTTCATTAAAAAAAATGTATAGATAGAAAACATTACAAGTTACATATACCCTTAGTTTTATGTTTATGATAAATTTATATGAATGTTTTTTTTATAACTTCACTAATTGAATTGATGTCACTTGACTTAAGAAAATAAACTTAAGCATTCAAAATCAAGTACCAATAAGAAAACATGAGAATTTAATCTAGGGTTGTACCAATAGGAAAATATGCCTTAGAAATTGAAATGGCACAAAAAAATGTATAGCCAACTTGATATTTGATATTGGGGTTTCAGCTTAAAACAAAACCAGAATGCCTTAAATTATCATATTAATTTAATTGTTTGTATTTATTTTTTTTAAAAAACTCATATTTTAGAAATCTTAAGTTTAAGTAAAATGATAGGAATATAAAAAAGTTAAAAAATATATAGTATGTTAATTCAAATATTTTCATATTTAATAATTCACAAATAAGTATTTGAAAAAGAAAAACTCAAATTCACTTGTCGAACATTGGCTACATGCTTGATTTAGGACTAAACCTGTTACTATTTGAATGGATCAGGGTTAAACATTTTATTTGAATCTATTAAAGGTGAAACCTTTTTGAATTGATTCAATTAAAGACTTTTGACATTGTTTGGGGCACATGCACTAAAACAATGAATGATATTAGCAAGTGGCTTACATGGATTTTATTTTGCAATCTTTCAATTAAAAAAACATAAAACATAGAAGTAAAACAAAACCAAAAATTGAAAAAAAAAACCCTAAAAGTAGGATCAAATATTTTTTGAAGTAAAAATATTCTTTTTATCATTAATAATCATCTAGATCTATATACAAACACTAGGAAAAAAAAAGCAAATTCATCACTTTAATGGTCCAACCAAACAAAAGTAGAAAACTCCAAATTTATTCTTGCTTGTCAAGCTACTAGAAGCATTTAACGTAGTTTCTACATCTTTATAATTAATGCAAAAAAAAAAATGTCACTAAAGTTTGAGAAAGGTGAATCACAATTCACAGTTGGTGAGATTCATTCAACTAGTAGTAATAAGAGATGATACCAAATAGGACCTAGTCCTTTCTATCATTACCATTGCCAGTTAATACTGTTCTTGATGACTTGAAACCTAAAAAAGACCTCTTTGCAAATCTTTTTCACCTTTTTTACCCTATTGTCGAATTAGACTTTGAAAATACTAATAAATTGCATTTTTGAAAAATCCTTTTCACCACTTTTGCCACTTTCATGACATCCACCACTATAGACCCCTTTTATGGTGACTACTATATCCACTATTTCCACCACAGTTGTATCTGCCATTTCATTTTCCAGATCTTCCATAGAAAATTCCTAGATCTAAACCGAAGCCTTTGGCTATCCCTTTACCTATCTCGCCATCTACCGTTTGTCAGACTACCCCAAACCCACCACCAAAAAATGTCTCCAATCTTCTTTACTTAAATGAGTCTAAATTGTAGAAATTCCTAACGAAAGTCTCAACCCCTAAACTTGTATTCTTGTTGATTCTCTTTGTATTTATTATGTTTATTTTTTATTTCATGTTAGGGTATTGTGATTACCATTTATATAATTGGATTTATTTATGTTTTAGATATTTTTTAGAATAAAAAAATAAAATTTTTATTTTTTCAATTCATGAAGTTTTTTTTTTCAACTACCACATATATATAAAAGATCACATGTTAGCATTCATTGCTAATAATATTGGTGCATGCCTTTTAAATACTTATTTTAGTTGTCAAAAATCCTTAATTGATCTAATTCAAAAAAAGGTTACGTCCTTAATAGACTCAAATAAAAGTTTAATCCCGATTTATACAAATGGTAATAGATATAGTCAGATTGAGTATTTAATCAAAAGCATTTCATATTCTGCTAATTGCTTAATTTAGCAAAACTAGTGTTAATTCCCACTTCGTGTAGGGTAATGCCTACGTATGACTTAGTTATATTTTGTTACTAAACAAAAAGTCATTAACATATAAAAAGTAGTTTATGCAAAAAAATTACATAGCGTTACAACTTTTCCCGCTGATTTTTTTTATTTATTATAAATAGTCATCAATTTTTATTTTAATAATACATAAATTAAATGGCTAAAGATATCAAACAATTACCTATTTTTTATCTTTTTATTCTTTGTCAATAATTAATTGGCAAACATGGAAAGTAAGATGTTTAGTTGGTTGTCTGCGGATTCCATTATTAAGAACTGTATCCATGGCTTCTTATACCAAATTTTCCTGACATATTACTAATTCCCCTTGCGTAGATCTACTTGTTGTTAATAGATCAGTAAGAGTATTATTTTGATAGATAACTCTTATATAGAGTTCATTAATATCCGAACTCATTAGTTTACCCCTATCTATCCGAATGATCGATCTCAACTTGGGAGGAAGAACCGATAATAAACATAAAACCATCCATTTTGGTTCTATATATTTTCGAATGCTTAGCCAATTCCATGTGCCTAACCAAAAAACCTTTTCTTCCTCCAATTTTTTGATCTTCCCATTCATTACTTGTGAGGCCTTTTTCTCCTAATTCTTTCCATTCTACCAACAATAATCAATAAGAATTCCCAAATCTAGATCGGGTAATTGTTCTCAAATAGTGTAGAACACCTAATTTAGTCTGTGTCTTTTTTTTGATAGTCTCAGTTATCTGAGACCGGGAATATGATTGTCCACCCAATAGATGTTGATCTCTACCGATGAATTTTCACATTTTTGTAACTTATTCCATCACACATGCATGATTGTATTAACATGTGATAGAAAAAATGCTATTTAAAGACCGATCTTGGATGAAAAGATAAATATTCAAAAGGAAAATTTTGTTTTTAAATATTTTCTTGCCAAATTTGGAAAATCATTTTTGCAGTTGATATCATGATCAACTTTTTTATGAATTTTTTGAGATATTTTCATAAAGCTCAAAATATTGACCATCGTATATTTTTTTCGACAATTGTGCATTATTCATGCCAATATGCATTCCAAAAAAAAAATATTCAAGAAAAAAATAATTATTGGTGTTTTTACCACAAGATGCCAAATTGTCAATTTTGTTAATTAATTTTGAATTTTAATAGTATTGCGAGTATTATGCTCATGAAATTGGTTTAGTTAAATCTATTTCAGATTTCAAATTTTCATTTTTTTATTTATTTTCTTTTTCATAATTAATATTTTAGATAATATGTTGTATTTAATCCATTTTATATAATTTCAATGTATTCTTTAAAATTTTCTCAGTTTCAAAATGCGAGCTTTCCTTTACTTGTAAAATTTTTGGTAAAATTTTCTCGAGTTTTAAACTTCAAAATTCATTAAAAATTTTCATTTGACTACCATCAAGTCAGTTTTTCAAAATTCACTTTATTTTATGAGTTTTGCATTTTTTGAATTTCTTTTTTTCAAGATAAGAAGTTTTCTACTCCGTAAACTTTTTTGGAAAGACTTTTTAAGTTTAAAATTCTTAAAATTCATTAAATATTTTCATTAAATTTTGATTAAATTAGTTTTTAAAATTTTAATTTATTTTATAAGTTTTGCATTTTCTTTGAATTTTTTCGTTTTTGAAGATACTAAGTTTTCTACTTTGTAAATTTTTTTTGGGAGAAATTTTTCTAGTTTAAGACTTTTAAAATTCATTAAATATTTTCATTAGATTTATAAATCAGTTTTTAAAGATTCAATTTTATTTTATGAGTTTTGCATTTTTTTTCAAAAATAACAAATTTCTTCCGTAAAGGTTTTGTCATAAAATTTTATGAGTTTTAGATTTTAATTTTTTTTTTACTTTTTTCTTCTTGCACATAAGGCTTCTTAAAAATTTTTCTTGCATAATTCAATACTTGAAATCTTTATACAAAAATTTTTTATTAATTATATTTTGGTCAAAATCTCCTTAATGGGCTTAAAAACTTCAACTTTTGCAAATGAGCCCAATAATTTCTCAACAAGCCCAATGACTTTACCAAGCCTATTTTCTTGATTTTCGACCAAGCCCATTTCATTCTCTAAAAGCCTACCAAGCCCATTTTAGTCTCTAGTTTTCTAATAAAGTCCATTAACTTTTTCTTTCAATTTTTTATCAATTATTTTGAATCATTTTTTATTTTTTATGGAATTTTGATTGAAATATCCATATGATTTAATTCTTAATTGGATTTATTATGTGGAATTTTGTTGAATACATGAATTTTAATTTATTATCATTTTTTTCAAGGAATTTCCAATTAGGCTTTTTAGGCAACTTGATTGCATTTATTTTTTTACTTCTAAGATTATGTTTACTTATAAATTTATAATGAAATTTTATTTTTTACATAATTAATTTTATAGTTTGCTAATTTAGTTGCATGAAATTCAATTTGGTTGGAGTTAAATTCTTTTCTAACTAATTTAGTTTCTTCCTAACTAAATCCATCAAGTATGCCACGAATGACGCATGATCATCATGCCACCTAAACTAGGATAATCATGACAATGGAGATGGTGGCTTGTAAGAAAAGATGATAAGGGCATGGGCTTATGACGCATCATTTATTTTTTCCAACCTAACAAGTTAACTTAACATCAAATAAATAAAAAAAAGAAAATATGGAAAAAAGGACATGGATTTTCGGCCAAGGAGGATTTTTAATCAAGTCCTTTAGGTTACCGGGATACTTTCATGTTGAAGGTACACCCTAGGGTATTTTGGTAATTTTATTTGAGTCGAGTCCTTGGTAGTCATTGAGATGCTTTTATGCTAATAATGTGCATTTAGTATAGGTTCATCTTTCTATGATTGTTTTTAAGTCCTTTAGGTTTATAGGGATACTTTTACGTCAAAGGTACATACAGGGGCATTTTGGTAATTTTTCTCAAGTACAGGCCTAGGTAGTCATCGGGATGCCTTTATGCCAAAGATAGGTTCACCTTTTTATAATCTTTTACATATCCTTTAGGGTTGTTGGGATACTTTCACATCAAAAGTACACCCTAAGGGCATTTTAGTAATTTCTCTAGAATTGAGTCCTAGATAGTCATTAGGATGCTTTTATGCCAAAGATGTACATTTAGGATAGGTTCACTTTTTTATAATCCTTTTCATATCCTTGAGGGTTGCCGGGATACTTTCACGTTGAAGGTATAGCCTAAAGGCATTTTGGTAATTTTGCATTAAAATCAAGTCCTATGTGATTACTAGGATACTTTCATGTCAAAGGTACACATTAGGAATAGGTTTGTCGTTTTAGATTATCGTCGAGTTTTAGGATGTTCTATAAATATTTTCAATAAAATATAAAATTTTCTTTTCAGAAAATTAAGGGAATGTCTTCAAATTATAATAATATGTAGAATTTCTCCCAAAATATGATAGAGGTTCTATAGATTATTTTAGTATCGAGATATCCTTTTCAAAATGAAAATCAAAATTTTTATAAATTTAAAAAAAAAATAAAAACTTTCGCATTCCTTTGACCCTCCACAAGGGTGCGAAGGATATTTTGAATTTTAAAACCTTATGTGTTCCTTTGGTTTTCCGTTGGGATGCAAAAGAGAATGATAAAAAGCTTTCGTGTTCCACTAGCCTTCAATGGAATGTGTAAGAGATTTTAATTTTTAAATTTTAAAGACCTAATTTTTCTAACATGAAATAATAAATTTGTTTTATAAATTATTATTTTGGGAATTTATAATTAAATGCCCTATGTTGAAACCGAATAAAAATTAAAATTCAAGTTAACACATAACTAATAAGGTATTGATTTTTGGGCATCATGAGAGGGTCGATCCTTACTTGTGATTGTAACCAGCTCCCGAAGCCTTTATATGATCTCTGGTATGATTGCGAACCTTGGAGTTAGTATTCTAAGGTTTCGTAACCCTTGAAATATAAACTCTGATAGGTGACCAATCTCACCTAGCCCAAATAGATTAGTGATGACTCCAAATAAATAGTTATTTTGTAATAACTATTTAGGGTTACGTCGAGTGACCGATTCATCTCAATCACCCAGTTCCCAAAAATAATAAAATGTCAATAATAATATGACCTATAGGAACAAGAGAATACGAAATATGATAATCAACAAATATAGAAGCGAAGGCCATTTGAGTCAGGCTTGTTTAGGTTGTATTTCTAGGCCACGTTGCGGTAGCTTGGTGACTCCACTAGGGACATCTAGAGAATCAGGCCTAAAATTAATTATGTGTTAACTAAATTTTAATTAATTAGGTTTCAATTGGTATTTAATTTTAAGTTCTTTTTTGTTAAAATTTTCTTTTTCGTTATATTAATATTTATTTTGCACTAATCTTTTTGTGTTTGCTTCTATCTTTAGGGGATTAAAATTATGGGTTTTATTTTTAATGTTGTGTCATAAAAAGGTAAATTTGTCCCTTTACACACACTATGCACATTGTGCAGCAGTTTCTCCTCTATTAGATATGGGAGGGGTACTGGTACCTAATATTTTAGGATAGGGTGAAGTAGCTCTGTCTTCTAAGGTGTTAACCTTTGTTTGGGCCAGTGAAAAGGTTACCGGTGTAGATTCCTATGTCTGCCCAAGGTGTTAGCCTCGTTACGGACATGGAAGACAACCCAGTCGAATTAAACCTATAACAATATGGATCCATGATGGATAAGGATAAGGTACCTTGCTAGTCCTTTTAGTGCTTGAGGAATTCAAGAACCTAATTAGAGGTCTGACATAAACCACATATAATGAACCATACTAACCTTCCAGTCAAAGCCATGCCCGATTTTTGGTGTCACCAAAATTAAGGACACATGAAGGGACAAAGTTATCTTTTCTTTTTTATTTTTACTTTTAATATCTTGTTCGAATGATTTTGCAATTTATATTTACCCTGTTTGAATAATTTATGATTTTCATTATTTTGAAGTTTTATTTAAATTTAATATTTCCTAAGGATAATAACTTGTTTTTTTTCTTTTTCTTTTTGGTGAATCTTTCATCTCTCATATGCATATAGGAATGCTTGCTTTAAAAAGAATTCCAACTTAGATAAATTTTTATTTAATTTTATGGTGGAACTAGTACATGTAGTGATTATTTCCAAGGAATTCAAAGAGGTCTATTCTGAGTCCAAATTCAACCAAAAAGGGATAGGGACAAAAGGTTTTGTGTCAGAGTTGCCAAAGATCACCCATTTAGACCTTTGCCAAAATAATTTGAGAGAGTTCACTGAAATATGGGATCAGTAGGGAATTGCAGAGCAAACCCGATTTACAAAAAATCATGGATAGATTACTCTTTTGCTCAAAATACACATGGATGAACAGTTAATCAGGGCTATGATTGAGTTTTGGGATCTATCATTTTGATGTTTTCATTTAATCAGCATGACTTGACTCTGACTATGGAAGAGATAGCGGCTCTTCTTAGGCTTAGGCCATTGGAGATGAGACCCATCTATTGCAAAGAGCACAATCTGACCAACTTCCATAAAAGATTGAGTTAAGTTTTGGATTGCGATTTCAAAGCCGATCTTCATTACATGGAGTGGAATGGGAACACCAGTGTCATTTCATGGCAGTATCTATGAAAATATATCTAAGAGTAATCCGACACTAAAAAGGCTCTCGATGCATCTGCTCTTGCTATATATGAGATGGTTTTCTTCCCAAGAGTGTTAGACTTATTGAGGCAGCAATAGTGGATTTATTTGATGATTTAAGAGAAACATGCACCTAACTCAAGAAATTCTAGCTAAAATAATTAGAGCACTCAATGCATGCTGAAAGTCAAGAAAGATTCTTTGGAAGTGCTTTGTTATTGTACATCTGGGCCCAAAGTCATTTCTGGGGTGAAAGGGCAGATCAAGTTAAACCCTACTTTCCATATTTTGTTCCTCTTCAGGAATTCATCAAAAAAGAATGGCCCAAGTCTAGAACTAAGAAACAATGGGTTGAGACGCTAAAGAATTTAGCTTTTCTAATATAACTTGAGGGCACCATGGTTTTCACCAAAATTGTTTGTGTATTGATGTGGTAATCTGCTATATGTGCCTTTACCCAGAACATGGGGCACCGTGGTTTATGCTCTATTATTGGTTCGAAGACAATATGGGTTACAGCAATTCATCCCCATGACTTCAAATTTGTTTGGTGTTGACTTGGAATATCAGGGTGAGAATTATAAAAAGTCACTTTAGATAGCCATTTTACAATGGAGAGAAAGGTATGAGTCGAGATTAAGTGCATACATGGATAAGACCACTCTAGGGTATGATGCTTAAAGGAGAGTTCGAGGTTGTGACATAATCATTCTTGGCTCAGATGGAACCATTCCTCGAGTATCTACTCAGTCGAAACCTGTCACGCCATTCGAGATTGATTTATTTAAGGAGAAAGCTACCAGAGAGTGAAAAAGAATGAGTGACGAGAATTATCAGCTCCAAGAATAAGTTGCCTATTTACGAATAAAGATGGAAGCAAAAGCAAAAGAAGTTGAAAAAATGGAAGAAAAATATATTCTAATGAACAATAACTAGGTTGAATAGAACAAGAAAATGAAAGTTGCCAAGATATCCGAGAGTTCCAATAGTATTATTAAATGGATGAAAGAAGAAATACACAAGCTTAATGAAGAGTTGGAAGTATGGAAGACTAAAGCTTTAGAAAGGGAAAACAAACAAACTATTTTTGAAAGAGAAAGAAGAAAGCATGCTAATACACATCTCCAATTACGAAGATCTATTGAAAAAAATAAATGAATCCAAGCTGCCTTGGATCGAGAGCATGGAAGGGTATCTCAATTGCTTGAGGAAAGACAAGGTCTCACTGTAACTATTGCAGAGATGGGATTAGAATTACAATGCAGGGGTGATGATATTCACACCTTGGTGCAAGCCTACTGCAATCTAGATGCATACTGGGCTGATAGACTATGGTCGACTGAAGATGATGGTAGACGATGGGCAGCTAATTCTTTTGGCCGACAAATGTACATAGATCATCTTACAAAATAGATCCACTCAGCTGTCATCCAAGCAAGGAAAATGGTGGAAAGGTTAGAGACTTACAGATGCAAATTAATCTTGTAGGACAATATGGGCATGTTGTACTTCAGTTTTTGAATGAGGCTCAAAGACAGTATAACCAAGTTAGGAATTTCCTTGGATGTAATCCCTACATGATCAACGATGTGAACATGTAATTTGTCACAAAGTTAATGGAAAATTTCTGAGTTTAGAATCTTTGGTTAAAGTAAGCATCCTTATAAGTGCATTCATATACTCATATCATACATACAAATGCCCATACATATACATACACACATATATACATGATTATCAATTTTATTAATTCATAAGTGAAAATTAATTAACTCAAAAAATATGGAATTATTAAGGTCAACATTGCAAACTCAAAAAGACCAACTTAACCATAACCCATTCATCGATACCATACTAGACTTAAAATAAAAAGAATGACTAAAAATCACTTGGCAAGATTAGAGAGATTTGGAAAAAGTCATTGACAGGCTCAGGAGGCCATGCTGAAAAGGCAGGAAGAACTATAAGCTCTGATCACAAGGATGATGGAGTTGTTAATGGCAAGGGAGCCAGTTCATCAACAGCCAGAGATAAATACTGATAATCTTATTGGGGGATCTGAGGGGTATTAAAGAAACAAACAACTAATACTCAGCCACCTAATATCCAAAATCTGTAACAAAGTGTTCCAACTACTAATCCACTAGCATCATCATTAACCCTAATGCTCTATCATAAGGAGTAGGCGCAAGAACTATAGTCGCCCAAGAAGAATCAGCAGGCCCTATCATCGATCAAGAGGAAAAGCGTAAACAGAAGGGTAAAGAGCAGGCTGAAGTAGAAATAGAAAAAGAAAAACTATAACTTCTTCAGAGAAGGTTAAAAGCCATTAAAAAGGTCAAATTATATAGCAGTATGGACATCGAGGACCTCAATCTAGTACCAGATTAAAATGTTCATCAGGAAAATGGCTGGTTATGCCCAAAACAACAAGCTTTTGATTCACTATTTTTAATAAAGCTTGTCTGAATCTATGCTGAGATGGTACAATGATCTGAACCGCACTTAAATCTAATGCTATATTGATTTAGGGAATGCCTTTCTTCAACAATATAAATATATAGCTGAATAGGTGCCTGATAGACTAATTCTTTAGAATGTGGAGAAGAAGTCTATAGAATCTTTTAAGGAATATGCATAAAGATGGAGAGACATGACTTCTCAGGTTCAACCTTTCTTGACTGAGAAAGAAACCATATTGCTATTTATAAGCACTTTGCATCCCCTCTGTTGCAACAAATTGGTGGGGAATGCAACCAAGAATTTTGTTGATATTGTTATTTTGGGAGAGATAATTAAAACAACTATAAAGGCTGGTAAAATCACGACTAGGGAGTCTTCTACTAGAAATAAGCTAGGGATAGGAAAAAAGAAAGAAAAAGCTTCATCTGTTAACTATGCCAGTCAACCATACCATTAAGGACCTTATCCGTATTACCAAAACCAAAGACAACAAACCTAAAATGTCTACTCTCTTGACATACCCAGAGCTCCTTTTTCAACATCACCTCAGACCACCACTTTGAACCTTCCTCCACAGAACTAACCAAGACCTAATGTTAATCCACCAACCTAAAGAGCTAATCAACCTAGATTTTGTTATGAACCCCTTTTTTACTCATATAAGGAAATGCTTGATAAGCTTTTTAAGGCATGGTTGGTGGCTTCAATCTTTTTCAAACCATATTAAAGAAATCACCCTAGTTGGTGTGACCCAAATCTACAATATGAGAATTATGCAGTAACAAGTCATTCGATCGAAAATTGTATGGCCTTCAAGTAAAAATTTTATAGTCTTCTTGAGGGGTGCCTTTCAAATTGATAATGGCCCAACACTTAATGTGGCAGAAAATCCCTTACTAGATCATACCAAACGCAAGATTAATGCTTTAATTATTAAAGAAAAAAGTCAAAAAAAGTCAAAAGTCCAAGAAGTTAGGACTTCTATGGAAAAAATATGGGCAATCCTGACTGAAAGAAGGATCTTTGGTCAAGATAATGGAAGTATCAAAGATAAATCTGGTCTTGGTGCTAACTTCTACAAATTTCATAAAACATTAGGACATACTTTGCAAAATTGCATAGAATTTTTTAACCATAATCTAGAGAATGATGGACAATGGTGAAATTGTGTTCTTTGAAGAAGTTAGATTAGAGAAAGAAATATTAGTCAACATGGCTAGTGAAAGATCATTGCAGTTGCCCTATGACATTAGTTGCCCTTTTATTATTTATCGTAATCAACCAAAGATCACTTAAGACTGAAGTTACTTCTAGACTTATTATCATAGCACTAACTTTATTCCCATATCAGAATAATAAATAAGTACCGTGGAAGTATGATGATGGGATAACGACTCTAGAGGTTTTTACAAGCCAACTAGCTGTTATTGACATAACTAGGGTAAGCCATGTGATAAGGAGTGGCCTTATCTGTAGCCCAGAGACTAGTGAAACTATGCAAAAACCAAGTCAAAAGGATAGGTATCTAGAAAAGTAACAGTTATCAAAGATAGCTCAGTTGAAATACAGGAATCGATTAAGGGAAATTTTTTAAGTTTATTAAACATAGTGAGTATAGTATAGTAGAATAGTTAAAGCGGCAACCGGCAAAGATTTCTATGTTAACCTTGCTACTTAACTTAGAAGCACATCAAAATGCTTTGTTGAAAGTGCTCAACCAAGCTTATGATCCTCAAGACATTTCCATAAATAAGCTGGATCGCTTAGTAAATAAAATTATTGCCAATAATTTCATTTCATTTAGTGACGATGAGATCCCACCAGGGGACAACATTTTAACAAAAGCTTTCTACATCATAACTCACTATAAAGGGACCATATTGCCTAAAGTTCACATTGAAAATGGATCTGCTTTGAATGTAATACCATTAATCACATTGTCTCATTTACTAGTTGATGTTAGTTAGATCAAGCATAGCCATACAGTCATTAAGGCATTAGATAGGACCAAGAGAGAAATCAAAAAGACTATTTCGATCACTTTAGATATCAACCCTTGCCTATTTGAGATTAAATTTCATGCAATGGACATTGTCCAAGCGTACGACAGTTTGTTTGGATGACCATGGATTTATTTTACCGAGTGCGTCCCATCATCTCTGCACCAAGAAATTAAATTTATAGTTGATGAGAAGTTGATTAGCCTATCCGAGGAAGAAAACATTGTGGCCATGACTTTTACTGAAGCCTTTTACATTGAAGCAGATACTAAAATTGAAGAATGGTTTTTTAGGTCCTTTGAAATTATCAATGCCATTTTTGTTGCGAAAGGGTCCATAATCCTGAAACTTAGACTTTCAAAGAGAACCCACATGGGTCTTAGGCTTATAGTTGGGAAAAGAGCCCGAGTTGGAAGTGGACTTGGGAAATGCTTGCAACGGATCAGTCGATCTATCAATGTCATTGGCAAGAAAGAAAAGCAGAGACTGAGCTTTAAGCCAGAGTAGAGTCAAAAGAAGAAATTTGAAAGTAGATTTCAAGGAAAGAAGCTAGTTCAGCCCTTCAGTCAATAGTTAAGCCAAAAATCAACCCTCCACCCCTTACTAGATGAAGTATTTCATTATGGAGGGGTTGTTAATCTAAGTGCTAAAGAAAAAAAGCCAATAGAGTTATTATGGTGGTTAATAAAGTTTTCAAGAAGTGTTAGGTGGCCACTATTAGAGAAGATAATAAAGAGCCAAATGATGATCATGGGATCCATCCATGTCTTCCTGGATAGGTCTTAAAAAATTGGACTTTTATTAAGAGAATTGTAGCGTTTAGATTGGTTTCTATGTAATCTTAGGAACTCATTTTGTCATTTAAGAATATTTTTGTGAAAACTTAAAACGTTAAATTATAATTTATAGAAATGAAATGCATATGACCTTTTTGTCTACGGCTAATTTCTTTTATACCAATATTTTTTTCTTTGTTACATACATTTGTTTGCCCATTCCTTTCCTCTTTTTTACCTTTACAGATTTCCCACTCAAGGAAAAGTGGATAGTCCCAAACATACTTCAAAGGTTGATTTTGAACAGACTATTTACTCGAATGAGGTTAATTTTAAAGAAAATGATGATGATCATACTTTCCCACTTGATCTTCTAAAAATAATTAAGTGAGAGGATAAACAAATAATGCATGAAGAATCCACAGAGGTGATAAATTTAGAGGATAATGAAGATGATAGAAAGAAGTCAGGATAGGGGCTGCCCTAATGCCTATCACTAGGGAATATTAATAAGTTTACTTCGAGAATTTTGAGATGTTTTCACATGGTCCTACAAGACATGCCAGGGTTAGATACGAAAATCATAGTCTATAAGTTACCTCTAAAACCAGATTTAAACTAGTTCAGTAAAAGTTGGGAAGAATGAAACCATAAATGCTTCTGAAAATAAAAGAAACAGTAAAAAAACAATTTGAGGCTGGATTTCTCGAAGTTCAAAATACCTAGAATGGGTCATAAATATTGTCCCAGTTCCCAAAAAGGATGGTAGAGTTTGAAAGTGTGTAGATTATCGGGACCTAAATCGAGCAAGTTTGAAGGATAATTTTTTTCTTCCCTATATAGGCACTTTGGTTGATAATACTGTGAAGAATTATTTATTTTCTTTCATGGATGGATTTTTGGGGTATAACCAGATAAAATAAAACTAGAAGACATGGAAAAGACAACTTTTGTCACGATGTGGGGAACCTTTTGCTGTAAGGTAATGCCATTTCTACAGAAAAATGCAAGGATAACTTATTAGAGGGCAATGGTCAATCTACTCCATAATATGATGCACAAAAAGATAGAAGTTGCAGATTTATGAAAGCTATTCAAAAGATTGAGAAAGTACCTATTAGAGTTGAATCTGGCAAAATGCACTTTTGGTGCAAGGTCAGAAAAGTTATTAGGTTTCATTGTCAGTGAAAAAAGATTAAAGTTGATCTAGATAAGATTAAAGCCATCTAGGAATTACCATCCCTATGTACACAAAAAGATGTGTGAAGTTTCTTTGGGAGGTTGAATTACATTGCCAGATCCATATCCTAACTCATAAATAAATGCAACCCAATATTTTAGCTCTTATGAAAACAAAACCTGGTGAATGGAATGAAGAATGCCATGAAGAATTTGGAAAAGTTAAGCATTATCTCTGTAATCTGCTAGTGTTGGTTGCACCTATATCAGGATGACTTTTGATTTTGTACTGTCACTGTTTGAAAGGTCTATGTCTTATGTGCTAGGATAGTAAGATAAGATAGGAAAGAAGAAGCGAGCTATTTATTACCTCAGCAAAAAATTTCTTGACTGTGAGGTAAATTATTCTTAAATAGAAAAGATATGTTGTGCCCTAGTTTGGGTTGCAAAAAGGCTTTGACAATACATGTTGTATCATACCACCTGGCTGATCACCAAAATAGACCCGATCAAATACCTATTTGATGCGCTGACTTTATCAAGAAAGATAGCTAAATGGCAAGTCTTGCTATCAGAATATGGTTTGGTTGATATGAGTTAGAAGGCAATTAAAGGGTGTGTTATTATTGAATTTCTAGTAAGCCAGGCACTTAATGATTATCAGCCATTGAATTTTGACTTTTTTGATGAGGATTTAATGAATATTTCGATGGAAGAAGAAGGAGAGCTGTCAAAAAAATTAACATGGAAAATGTATTTTGATGGAGCATCAATTGCTTTAGGCTATGGAATTGGGACAATCTTAATATCTTTAGAAGGAAACTATTACCCTTTCACTGTTCAATTGGACTTCAATTATACAAACAGTGTAGTAGAATATGAAGTATGTGTTATAGGACTTCGAGCAACTGTAAAGAGAAAAGCTTAATTATTAAAAATATATGGGGACTCAACATTAATGATTTATCAATTACGTGGAGAATGGGAAACTCGGGATTCAAGGATGCAACAATATAGAAAGCTAATTCTAGAATTGCTTTAAGAGTTCGATAAGGTAGAATTTATTCATTTGACTCAAAATGATAATTAAATGGCTGATGCTTTAGCCACATTGGCTTTAGTGTTTAAGGTAAATGAGGGGCAAGAGGTAACACTAATTCAGATGAGCATATACAAGTCTCCTGCATGCTATTGCAATGTCAAAATAGTAGCAGATGGTCTTTCATGATATCATGACATCAAAAGATTCTTTGGAAGAAGAGTTATGATCACGTGTTACTAAAGTGTTTTGATGCTCCCAAAGCATATAAGATATGGAAGAAGTGTATAAAAGGATTTACCATATCCATACGAATGGACATAAAATGGCAAAGCAAATCACAACACCGAGTTATTTCTGGATAACCATAGAAAATGACTGTATTAAATACGCCCAAAATGTCATAAATGCCAAGTTTGTGCTGACAAGATCTATGTACCACCTTCACCATTGCATGTCATAACTGCACCATGGCCTTTCTCTATATGGGGCATGGATGTTATTGGACCAATTACCCTTGTAGCTTTAAACTGTCATCGCTTCATCTTAGTGGCTATTGATTACTTCACCAAATAGGTTGAAGCAGCCTCCTATACAAATGTGATAAGGTTGACAGTGATAAAATTTTTAAGGACTAACATTATTTGCCAATTTAGGATCCCTAAAAAAATTATGACGGATAACGCCTCCAATTTTAATAATAAATTGATGACAAAGGGTGTACCCAGCTCAAAATTTCTCATAATAGTTTGGCGACATCCTGTCCAAAGATGGATAGAACTGTGAAGGCTGCTAATAAAAATATTAAAAAGATTGTAAGGAAAATGGTAGAGACCTACAAAGATTGGCATAAGAATGTCACCACGTGCCCGGCCTTTAAAACTATGGATGATCTAAAGGGCATAGCACTCTCAACTTAAAAATAGATGATGGTTGATTATGGTTAAACCTTTAACCTATCCCTTGATTGTGATTTGCATTAGACGTGAAAATATGAAAGGATAAGGACCATCGAATGAGTCGTTCATCCAACTGGTCATGGATGGCCACCATGAAGTGGCCATAAACTTGGAGTCGCCATCGATCATTTTAGGCTAGGCAAGATCAGACACCTATTGAAAACAATATTATGAGTTATGAAGCTTGAAACATTGATTTCAAGGTCTACAAAGTCTAGATATTCATTAGTTGGGCTCGGGAGTTGGTTACACGTAGGGAAGGACTAGCATCCCCACGACTCTCGAAATCGGTACCTACTAGCTATGTCTCACTTTGGTCTCTGTTAAATTGGTTACATTTGGTCTCTATTTAGATATAATCCTCTTTAATGCATGAAGTTTTGGAAAACGAAAATCGAAGTTTTTTTAAAGAAAATTAGATCACCTTTGCACCTTGAAAAAGTGAGGGACATAGGGATTTTTGTGAAAACGATGTTCAGATTAGATTTAACAAAAAAATTGGATGTTTCATATTAGGCACTAGAGAGGCACCAACATGAAACATCACCTTATAAATTTTAGTGGAAAATGAATTTTAAATATGAATGCACAATAATCACTACAAAAGGAAAAGAAGTAAGGCAAAAAATAAGAAATGTAATAATATCATAAACAAGCAATCGCAAATGAAAAAACGTAAAAAGAGAGGGGCGACCAAAATGTATCTCATCATTACTTTTGATCATTGAGTAATAACCAAGATGACAACTTTAGAGATCAGTTCAGATTCGGTGGTAATTTAAAAAAGAAAGATTGATATCTATCAAAACAGTTTTAAGGCATCCGTAAGAGAGAAAATTTTTATTCTTTTTAGGTAAAAGCAAGGTTAGAGTATCCCTTAAAATAAAGTAGTAAAAATATTTAGGAATAAAGAAAATATTTGTATGTTTTATTTTGGAGTATCCCCTTGGAGTAGTGGGGTTAGGATATCCCTAAAGTTAGGAAATCACTTAGGGACAAGGAGAAAATTTAAACTGTAATTAAAAAACAAGGTTGTAGTATCCCCTTTGAGTAGTGAGTCGGAGTATCTCCGCTTACGAAAATTTTAATATGAAATCCTATTTTTTGTATTTTAATCTTGATCTGGGTCAAAAGGGGTTGATGTTGTGAGAGAGACTAAATGGGTGCATTTTAAGACATTCGAACGTCTTGATAAAAGGAGATTAAAAAATTAGGTTGAAAACAAAGGAGAACATTATGTCCCCTTCATTCCTGCATTTTTTTGGGTACATCCGAAAACATCAAGGGGTAAATGAGGTACCATTGGAAAGTAAATCAAAAAGGTTAAATATAAAAATATTCCAAAACTTCTAAAAAATCACTTTCTAAGTGGAATTAATTTTGAAGTTAGGTTCGCCTCAGCAATGGCAACATGTATAATTAAATGGGCATAATGGATTTCAAAAAATCATTCCAAGCTTATATAGGATCGTTAGATCATAGATAATACCTTTTTAGAAAAGGAATTTTATGAACTCTTTAGGAAAATATTTAAAAATTTTGTAAAAATCATCCGATGGGCTGAAATGGCCTAAACAGAATGTTGCATGTTAGTTCTAGGGTTTTTGGACAGTAAAGGTTCAAAAAATCATAACTCCATCGTCTGGGATGATCCGAACGTAATTAAGACACCGTTAGAAAAGTAATTCGATGTCTTTTAAAGAAAAAATATTGGAAAATCAAAAGAGATATTTTGTGGTTCAAAAATGATTTTTCAAGTTTAAACTCTAGTGTTGCCAGAGGAAAACAAGGGGATTATTTGATATTTTAGTTTTTTCAAAGATAGGCTTGGGTTTAAAATGTCCGAACATCCATGACAGAAAGTAACATAGGCTTCAAAAGGTCATTCCATAATCCTGGATTAGTTTAGGACAATGGAACAACCCGTTGAAAATGGTACCGGAAGAAACACGAGACTCAAGATCAAAGATTAATACTAAAAAGGATTTCCCCTTTTTTTTGAAAAATAAACTTATTTTACCATGAATCCAGAGCTCAAATGTTGATTTACCCCCGAGATTGGGAGACCAATATGTTGAAAACATTAAGTCCATGATACTCTTTATCTATTAAAGGTAACATGAACTTAACTTAGGGATATTTCTAATAATTAGTTTTTAAGAAATAAGCAAGCATTTTAATGGAGATATCATGAACAAAAAATAACACATACAAAGATAAACATGGATTAAAGATGCAAACATGTAAAGATGATGTTTTAACATGGAAAGGGCTGAGATAGATGCAAGAAGATGACAAATAGGGTGCATGGAGATGATATAGACATGTGTATACAAATGAGTGAATATTGGGGTTGTCAAGATAGCATTTTTATTTCATAAGCCACCTTAAAACACAAGAAAGATATTTGAACATACCTAAGACACATTAAAGTGACTATTTAAATAGGAAATTAATATGTGAATATGGAAGGAACATGGCAAAAGATGCATGAAAAGAGGCTATATGATAATAAAAATGAAGCATGGTGAGTTTATATATCTAACAATATCAAGGTGTCAAGAGGGTCATCCAGATCCTAGGACTACCACAACTAAGGCAACAAATATGCATGAGAATATTGGGAGGGTCATGGTAGCATAAAGGGCTCATTAAAATGAAATGAATGATCAAGACAAAAAATATATGGAATAAGGTAAAAATGTACTAGCAAAAGCTTAAAGTTCCTTCCTTTTTTAAAGTAGTAACTCTAAGCTCAGTTCTTTCCCTCTTTTTGCTATTGTTTAGCAAGAAATGGGTGAAAGGAAGAAGCTTTTTGGTAATATGGTTGCTAATGGGGTATTTTAAGGATGAAAGTGTGTGAAAGGTTAGGTTTTTGAAGGTGTTCTAGTGGTGGTTTTGGGGAGCTATAGGAATAGAGGTTGGTTGAGAGTGAAAGGCAATGGAATAGTGTTTTGGTGAGTTGTTAGAGTTAGAGTTAACAAAGGATTTATGAGGATTGGATGAAGAGTTTTCTGGGATTACTAGAGAGTTTTTTTTATAGGAGAGAGTCATTTTCTTCAGATGGGAGAGAGTCTTTCTTTTTTTCAAATAGCTAACAGTCCCTCTTTTAATCTAATGCTTAGCTAATGCTTTTAGAATACAAGGTAGGGGTATTTTTATTTCTCTCCTAGACCAGGGAACATCTCTAGCAACTATGCTTAGTTGGTTTTCTTCTCATTGGTTTTGTTATACTGAGAAAGAAAGCTGGGAAGCTATAACAGCCCTCCAACTGATAATATGCCTGTCACCCTCTTACAACCATAATCTTATGAAAGTGACTTTTGTTATTAGTTGTTTAGGCTCTAAAATTTGTTTAACTCCGATCATAGGCCCAAAGCCAAGGTTTGTAATGTTTTATGATGGTTTTTTGGTGCCAAGAACATGTTGAATCAGATTTTTGAAGGTTGAAAAATGGTCTGAGCAAGGCAAACTACCTTATTGTATTGATACAGAAGATAATTTTTACTCCTGAGTATCAATATAAGGAGTTGTATATTGATACGAAGAGCAAAAATTATTTCTAATTTTAAGATTTAGAGGCCTATATCGATACTCTATGGACTTGTATCAATACTCTTGCTTGTGTATCGATACATTTAGCCAAAAATCATAACTT
Source organism: Adansonia rubrostipa (assembly GCA_038381775.1). NCBI lineage: Eukaryota > Viridiplantae > Streptophyta > Magnoliopsida > Malvales > Malvaceae > Adansonia > Adansonia rubrostipa. The sequence continues at coordinate 60,421 of JBBYHM010304979.1, forward strand.
TAGCTACTACCAAGACCTGTATCGATACAAACATGCCAGGTATCAACACCACACCTTGGGTAATCGATACCAAACCCTCTAGTATCAATACTAAATGTGAAAAATCAGGTTTTTCACACCATAAAGGCCTCGTATCAATACTCGTGTACCAATATAACTTACATATACCCATGGCTTCTTGAGTTACCTTAACTTAGCCATAAAAAGTGAGAGATTAACCTATGTATTCATTTGAATGACCTTGGTGACACTATGAAAAGTGGCCTGTGATGCCTTGATTTTATATTTTTCTTTAATACGGCTTATAGGCATTTTAGACCTCCTAAAATAATTTTTTGCTATATTACCTAATAGTGCTTGGTGACACAATACCCAACAATCATCCTCTAGTTTTTATTTCCATTTTCCAATTTTACCACCTTTTTTCTAAATCCTAGGATGCCAAAAACTGGCCCAGACAAAATGAGGTGTCTACTACTACCCCGCTTTGGCCATTACTAAGTAGTAGGAATAGGGCAAAGATAAATAGACACCATTTTATTTGGATTAGATGATTGATTTGTGTGCCTACTGAGAAGTGGAGAGTTATTTAGTATCATGTCGAGATAGGTTAAACAACTTACAGAAAAGAAGATTTTAATGAATTTTGTAAGATTTGACCTTTCTACTAGGTTGTCTTTCAGGTTTTTTTAAACAGGTGCTATCATCTTATGTGGGCTTCGAGGTAGGTTAAGAAAGACATCCAGCTTTTAGTGGACTAAAGTAGACAAGTGCCATCAGCTTGTATAGGTGTTGAGGTAAGTAAAGAAATACATCCAACTCTTTATGGACTAAAGTAAATAGGTGCCACCAGCTTGTATGAGCTTTAAGGTAAGAAAATGTCCTACTCTTTGAGGACTGAGGTAGGTTATATGGTGCCACCAACTTGTGTGGGCTTTAATAAGTGTCCTACTCTTTGAGGACTGAGATAGGTAGTTGCCACCAGCTTATGTGGCATTTGATAAGTGTCCTGCTCTTTAAGAACTGAAGTAGGTAGTTACCACCAGCTTGCATGGGCTTTAAGGTAGGGAAGCATCCTACTCTTTGAGGATAGAGGTAAGTAGTTGCCACCAGCTTGTGTAGGCTTTAATAAGCGTCCTTCTCTTTAAGGACTGAGGTAGGCAGTTGCCATCAGCTTGTGTAGGCTTTGATAAGTGTCCTTCTCTTTTAGGACTGAGGTAGGTAGTTGCGACCAGCTTATATGGGCTTTAATAAGTGTCCTGCTTTTTGAGGATTAAAGGAAAATAAGTTTAGGATACTGCTCTTAGATGATTTATAATAAGCTCTTAAGGTCAATGATACTTGCTTGAGGCCTTTTGAGGTTTTTCAAAATCAAAAAATTATACCTTATGTTTCTTATAAATTTGACTTTTGTATACGAGAGCTGATACTCATAAGATATTAAATGCTGCTTAATGCATGGAGATACTTATCTAATTGATGCATGGGTGATAACTTTAAAGGCCTAATCCAATGACTGGTTTTGGGCATTCTCCAGCTTTGGCGAGGTGGCCTTTTGCTCAGGGTTTGTCAATCTTGCTCTAAATTTTTAAAGGCTTTAAATGTTAAGGTTGTCCCTTCTTTGAACATCCAAGAGGTCCATGATCACTTACTAGTAAAAGGTTTTGAGCAAATTTTTAAGATATGAGGTCTTACAGTAAGACTAGTTATGCCCCAAGAGTTCATTCTTAGTTTTTAAACATGAAATAAAGCAAGAAATTGATCTTTTAGTATCGATACTACATGTGAAAATGTAATTTTTTGCACCGTAAAGGCCTCATATCAATCCTTGTGTACCAATATAACTTGCACATACCCATGGCTTCTTGAGTTACCTTAACTTAGTCACAAACAGTGAGAAATTGACCTGTGTATTCATTTGAGTGACCCTAGTGACACCATGAAAATAGCTTTTGATGCCTCGATTTTATATTTTTCTTTAATACGTCCCATAGGCATTTTAGACTTTTCCAAAAAAAATTTTTGCGTAGCTCATGTGGCCTAATAATGCCTGGTGACACAGCACTTAATAGTTTCCCCCAGTTTTTATTTTCATTTTTTGATTTTATCATCTTTTATGTAACTCCTAAAATGCCAAAAATTAGCTTGGGCAAAATGAGGTCTCTATAGATAAGCTCCCCTTTGCCCTTTTGGCTTATAGAACTTCAACCCAAACTTCAACTAGGGTAACACCTTATTGTTAGTCAATGGTACAGAGGCTATCTTACCAATTAAAATGGAGATCCCTTCACTCCAAGTTTTAATGGAAACCAAGTTGGAAAAATCGAATGTGTTCGAGATCGTTATGAGCAACTGAACTTCATTGAAGAAAAAAGGCTAAAAGCTATTCAACATGGGCAGACATACCAAAAAAGCATGATGAGAGTGCATGATTAGAAAATTCATCCTAGGAAATTCCACGAGGGAGAATTGGTACTGAGAAAAATCCTACCAGGACAAAAAGATTCACGAGGTAAATGGGCACCTAATTGAGAAGAGCCTTATGTTGTCCAGAAGACATTTTCAAAAGGAGCGTTGGTATTGGCAGAGATGGATGGAAGAATTCTACCAAACCCTATTAATTCAGATAATATAAAAAAATATTATGCCAAACAAAAAGAAAGAAGAAAAAAATAGATAAAAATCCTAAAAAGACATCTATTTTAAAAAAATAAAAAAAATGGATGAAAACCTGAAAAGGCATTCATTTAAAAAAAGAGAAAAGAGAAAAAAATCAAATAAAAACCCAAAAAGGGTATCTAATCGAAGGTGGTGTAAGGGGAAACTATAAGCTAAAAGCTCGAAGCGGCAGTTCAAGCATAATTTGTCGAAAGACTAAGTTTGAAAGAGGCATAGTATGATCAAAGGCATCTTCAAGAGTTCATGAAAGTAAACTTTCCATTTAGAAGAAATCTTTGAAAAACTGAAAAGAAGATCTCGCTTATCTGAGTAATATCCAAATCTCTTTCGTACTTTATCACCATTTTTAAAATGACCAATGTTGTATCTTCTTTTTTTGTTTCAATACAGGTACATATTTTTATTCATACCTTTGTTAATTAGCCTTTTGGACCATGCTAACATTTTTGCGAGATGATAATTAATGTTTTGAGCAAATAAAAATCAAGGAAAAGATGACAAATTGATTTCTCTACATTACTTTGGATGAGATCAAAACATTATAGGGATCTCAGTCAGTAATCTAAAGTCTTTTAGACATTCTAGGAAGAATTAAGGTGGCTAAACTACATATTCCCCATCATGGTCTTCCTCTTCAGCCTATATCAATTTGTTTCAGCTATTGATGAAATTTTTAGGAACCACATATTCCCCATCATGCTTTTCTTCTTCAACCTGCATCAGTTTGCTCTAATTGTTAATGGGAAATTTTAGAGGCCATTTATTTCCAATCATGTTGCTTTTTCAATTCCTAGATGATATTGGTGTATCATCTAGTTTAACTTTTCAAGAACAAGTGTATCATGTCTGCAATGACCTTTAAAAAAGCCTTTAAATTCAAATTCAAGCGCTGGCTCCATTTGCCAAAAAGAAAAGAAATCCCTAATGCTTTCTGAACATGTTTTTAATCTCCAAGTAGAAATATGGGTCTATTTCATCAAATTAAGAAGAATATTTATCACATTTTCTCTAAAATAGGCTAGATCAGACATTGATAAAGAAAATTAAAACATGAAAACTCATCATATGCATTTCTCATGCATTTGATATTGGAATGAGCCTTTTGGTATAGAATAAAAAGGTAAACCTTGTATTCCTTCAAGCAATTCAAATATTAAACATTTTTACCTCGTTTGACTGTATCGATTCTACCTTGGTTAACCTTTTAGGCCTAGGTTATATCCTAGTCATCCTTATTTGATTGTATTGGTTTCACCTCGGTCGATCTTTTTGACTTAGAATTATATCTCGATTATCTTCGTTTGACTATATCGATTCTTTCCTGGTCAACCTTTTACACCAAGGTTACATCCTAGTTATTCTTTGTTTGACTATATCGGTTCCACCCTAGCTAACCTTTTAGGCCTAGGTTGTATCCTAGCCATCTTTCATTTGATTGTATTAGTTTTACCCTCGTTAGTCCTTTAAACCTAGGATTATATCTTGGTCACCTTCGTTTGACTATATTGATTCTACCCTGGTCAATTCTCTAGACTTAGGATTATATCCTGGTCACCTTCATTTGACTATATCGGTTCCACCTTGGTCAACACTTAAAACCCATGTTACATCTGGGTTATCTTTATTTGACTAGATCAGTTTTACACTAGTCTGCCCTTCAAACTTAGTTACCTTCACTGAACTGTAGCGGTTCTGCCTTGGTTAATCCTTTAGACCTAGGATTATATCTTGGTCACCTTCGTTTGACTATATCGATTCCACCTTAGTCAACCCTTTAAACCTATGTTACATTTGGGTTATCCTTATTTGACTGTATCGGTTTTGCCCTAGTTAGCCCTCTAGACTTAGTCACCTTAGTTTGACTATATTAGTTTCACTTTGGTTAACCTTTTAGACCTAGGTTACATCCCGTTTACCTCTTTTGCCTGTATTAGTTTCACCTTGATCAACTCTTAGAGCAAGGTTACGTCCCAGTTACCTTTATTTGACTATATTAGTTCAACCCTTCTAGACCTAGGTTACATCTTGGTCACCTTCATTTCACTATATCAGTTTTGCCCTGGTCAATCTTTTAGACTTGGTTTTCATCATAGTCAACTTTCCTTCTTAACTTAGGTCTTGCCCTCGGTTATTTATTTTTAATAAATACATTTAATGAAGTTTTGTTTTATTTTATTTATTCAGTTTTTTCAAAAACATTATAGCCCAGATGAGATTGTGTCTATCTAGTCTTTTCCCTGTTCCTGATTCTTAGCAACAGCCAAAGAAGGACAGCTGTAGACACCTAATTTCGTCCGGGTCTTTTTTTTATAGTCTCAGTTATCCGAGACTGAGAATATGATTGTCGCCCCAATAGAGGCCGACTTCTGCTGAGGAATTTTCAAAATTTTGTAACTTATTCCATTACATATACATGATCGTATTGACACATGATAAAAAAAATGTCATTTAAAGATCGATCTCGGATGAAATAACGAATATTTAAAAGGAAAATTTTGTTTTTAAATATTTTCTTGCCAATTTTGAAATATCATTCCTGCAGATGATATCATGATCAAATTTTCCATTTCATGAATTTTTTGAGATATTTTCATAGAGCTCAAAAAATTGAACGTCGTATGCAGTATTCATGCCAATATGCATTCCAATAAAAAATATTCAAGAAAAAAATAAGTATTGGTGTTTTTACCACAAGATGTCAAATTGTCAATTTTGCTAATTAATTTTGAATTTTAATAGTATTGCGAGTATTATGCTCATGAAATAGTTTTAGTTAAATCTATTTCGGATTTCAAATTTTCATTATTTATTTATTTTATTTTTGATAATTAATATTTTAGACAATATATTGTATTTAATCCATTTTATATAATTTTCAATGTATTCTTTAAAATTTTCTCAATTTCAAAATAAGAGCTTTCTTTGACTTGTAAAATTTTTGGTAAAATTTTCACGAGTTTTAAACTTCAAAATTCTTTAAATATTTTCATTTAACCACCTTCAAATCAATTTTTCAAAATTCATTTTATTTAATGAGTTTTGTTTTTTTTTTTTAATTTTTTCATTTTTAAGATATGAAGTTTTTTACTCTGTAAACTTTTTCGAGAGGACTTTTTCTTGTTTAAGATTCTTAAAATTCATTAAATATTTTCATTAAATTTATATTAAATCGGTTTTTAAAAATTTAATTTATTTTATGAGTTTTGTATTTTCTTTGAATTTTTTCATTTTTGAGGATACAGATTTTTCTACTCTATAAATTTTTTTGGAAGGAATTTTTTGATTTTAAGCTTTTTAAAATTCATTAAATATTTTCATTAGATTTATATTAAATCAATTTTTAAAAATTTAATTTATTTTATGAGTTTTGTATTTTTTCTAAAATAACAAATTTCTTCTATAAAGGTTTTCTCGTAAAATTTTATAAGTTTTGGACCTTAATTTTTTTTCTTCTTCCACATAAGACTTCTTAATTTTTTTTTTGTATAATTCAAAATTTAAAATCTTTATACAATTTCTTAAATTAATTTTATTAATTTTATTTTGGGTAAAATCTCATTAGTGGGCTCAAAAACTTTAACTTTTGTAAATAAGTCCAATAGTTTCTCAACAAGCCTAATGACTTTACCAAGCCAATTTGCTTGATTTTCCATCAAGCCCAGTTCATTCTCCAAAAGCCTACCAAGTGCATTTTAATATCTAATTTTCCAACAAAGTCTACTAACTTTTTCTTTTAATTTTTTTATATCAATTATTTCGATTCATTTTTTTTATTTTTTATTTTTTATGGAATTTTGATTGGAATTTCCATATGATTCAACTCTTCATTGGATTCATTATGTGGAATTTTGTTGAATACATGAATTTTAATTTGTTATCATTTTTTATATAGAATTTTCAATTAGGCTTTTTAGGCACCTTGATTGCATTTGTTTATTTACTTCTAAGATCATGTTTACTTGTAAATTTATAATGAAATTTTGGTTTTTACATAATTAATTTTATAGTTTGCTAATTAAGTTACATGAAATTCAATTTGGTTGGAGTTAAATTCTTTTCTAACTAATTTAGTTTCTTCCTAACTAAATCCATCAAGTATGCCAAGAATGACACATGATCGTCATGCCACCTAAACTAGCATAATCATGACAATGGAGATGGTAGCTTGTAAGAAAAGATGACAAGGGCATGGGCTTATGATAAAACATTTATTTTTTCTAACCTAGTAAGTTAACTTAATATTAAAAAAATAAAAAAAAAGAAAAAAATATGGAAAAAGGACATGGATTTTCTTTAAGCTTTTTTAGTTTTGAAAGCCAAAAAAAAAAAAAAAGGAAAGATAGCACTTGAAAAAAATTCAAGGCTTGTTAAGGTATAATCTCTACTATAATCTTTAAAGTCTTGTTTGTTGTACACATTTTTCTTCTCTTTAGTGAGCCAAAAATATGCTTAAGTTCATGGATTATTTACCAATGTTGAAAAACTAAGCATAATGGCCATTAACTAATTTCCTTAATTTTATTTTTTTTCTTCTTGTTAGTAAATTATTTTTCTCCATGAATCATGTTTATGTTGATATGATGTTGGTTTTGGTGTTGTGTTTGTCATATATATGTTCATATATATTTTATTTCTTTTAGTGTTTTCTTGTTATTATGGTGCAATCACATGTTTATAAACTTATTTTTGTAATTTTATCATATAATGGTGCTAATTTGTGTTAAATAAAATATGAATATGTGATTATTAAGTTAAAAAAAAATTGATTGGTAGATTGTTTAGGTGTTGGCCGAAATTCATGCTTGTATATGTGTTTTTTTTGTGGTTATTTTGTAAATATAGAAAGTTTAGGGGCTAATTTGTAAAAAAAATTTAAAAAAATTAAAAAAATGTTTGTTTAGACCTATATTCTTGGCCGAAGCACACTTGCACTCTTAGGAGTGTATTTTATGCATTTATCAAGTTAAAATGCATTTTTTAGTTTTAAGGTATTTTTGTAATTTTAAAAAGTTTAAAGACTTTTGTGTAATTATTAAAAATTTATTTTTGGGGCAAAAAGAGGTGACCAAACCTTGCTTGTAATTTTCTATGTGATTATTTTGATTTATTTGATGCTTAATTTTATATTTTAATCATGTAGGGGCCAATTTGTAATTTTAGGAAAGTTTAGGGACCATTAGGGAAATCTAGCATTTTTTGGCCAAATGGTTATCTCTGGCATAAAATCATTTACTTAGAGTATTTTAAATATTTTTAGCATTCCATTGGTCCTCTGATGGGGTGTTAAAAAAATCAAAACCTTTCGTATTCTTTTACTTCTCCGTTAGGGTAAGAAATGTAATTTTTCAAAATTTAGGGACATAATGGCATTTTTGAATGTTAAGTTATTTTAAAATTAAAATTTTTCATTTAGGGTATTTTGGGCAAAAAATAAAATATATTTTAGCATTTTTAACCAATTTAGGATCAATATTTAATTTTGAAAAATTCAAGGATTAATTAGTAGTTTTTTTATACTTTAGGCCATTTTTGTAATCTAAATTGCTTATTTAGAGTAAAATCATCATTACTTCTCTTTTCAAGTCTTTTAAGGTTGCCAGGATACTTTCACGTCGAAGGTACACCCAGGGGTCTTTTGGTAATTTTTCTCGAGCTGAGTCCTAGGTAGTCATCGGGATGCTTTTATGCCATTGATGTGCATTTAGGATAGGTTCACCTTTCTATGATCATTTTCAAGTCCTTTACAGTTGTCGGGATACTTTTTTAATGAAGGTACACCCCAAAGGTATTTTGGTAATTTTTCTTGAGCCGAGTCTTAAGTAGTCATCGGGATACTTCTATGCCAATGATGTGCATTTAGGATAAGTTCACCTTTCTATGATCATTTTTGAGTTTTTTAGGGTTGTCGAGAAACTTTAATGTCGAAGGTACACTATAAGGGCATTTTGGTAATTTCTCTCAAGTCGAGTCCTAGGTAGTCATGGAGATGCCTTTATGCCAAAGATGTACATTTAGGATAGGTTCACCTTTTTATAATCTTTTCATGTCTTTTAGGGTTGCCGCGATACTTTCACGTCGAAAGTACCCCCAAGGGTATTTTGGTAATTTCTTAGAATTAAGTCTTAGGTAATCATCGGGATGCTTTTATGCCAAAGATGTACATTTAGGATAGGTTCACTTTTTTATAATCTTTTTCATGTCCTTTAGGGTTATCGGGATACTTTCATATCAAAGTAAAACCTAAGGGCATTTTGGTAATTTTGCATTAGAACCAAGTCTTATATGATTACTAGGATACTTTCATATCAAAGGTACACATTAGGAATAGGTTTATCATTTTAGATTGTTATCGAGTTTTAGGATGTTTTATAAATATTTTCAATAAAATATAAAATTTTCTTTTCAAAAAATTAAGCTAATGTCTCTAAATTAGAATAATACATTGAATTTCTCCCAAAATATGAGAGAGGTTGGACATACTATTTTAATATTTAGATATCCTTTTCCAAATGAAAATCATGATTTTTATAAATTTAAAAAAAATAATAAAAACTTTCACATTCCTTTAGCCCTCCACCAAGGTGTAAAAGATTTTTGAATTTTAAAACATTTTGTGTTCCTTTAGTTTTCCGTTGGGATGCAAAAGAGAATGATAAAAAGCTTTCAATGTTCCATTTTCCCTCCAATGGAGTGCGTAAGAGATTTTGATTTTCAAAATTTTAGAAACCTGATTTTCCTACTACAAAATAATAAATTTGCTTTATAAATTATTATTTTAGGAATTTATAATTATATGTCATATATTGAAACTGAATAAAAATTAAAATTCAAATTAACACATAATTAATAAGGTACCAATTTTCGAGCATCACAAGAGGGTCGATCCTTACTTGTGATTATAATCGATTCCCGGACCCTTTATATGATCTCTAGTATGATCGCGGACCTCGGAGTTAGTATTCTAGGGTTTCGTAACCGTCGAAGTATGAACTCCGATAGGTGACCAATCTCACCTAGCCAAAATAGGTTAGTGGCGACTCTAAATAAATAGTCATTTTGTAATGACTATTTAGGGTTAAGTTGTGCGAGTGATTCGTCTCAACCACCCAATTCTCAAAAATAAGAAAATGTTGATAATAATATGGCCTATAGAAACAAGAGAATACAAAATAATGATATATCAACAAATACAAATGCAAAGGCCATTTTAGTTGGGCTTGGTTAGGATGTGAATCCGGGCCACGTTGCGACAAATAGCACTAACTCCAACAGAAATTTCATTAGCCTTTAACAAACAATAACTAATTTTAAAAAGCAAGCAACAATTTTCCTTGCAATTTGTATCTTTCATTTCTAAACAAGATTATTCAACATACCTTAAGAGTTTAGTAATTTAACTTGTCATGTAAAAAACATATTAAACCCAACTTTCCAAACTATTGGTAACAAACAAAATAAAAATACTTTAACTCATGAATATTGCCTTATTTTACTTTTCAAAATCAAAATCAGTTTTATACATGCATCTTTATCTTACTTGTTATGAATGCACATATAAAAAGCATTAATGTAATGTAAGCAAGAATAAAGGCATGCTAAGTTATTATCATAAGACAGACTATATGAATTTTACAAAAGCTACATGAATATAAAATACAAAAGACATAAATAAATCAGGTTTAAAATTTTTTAGTATTTAAAAGTAGAAAATTATGTAAATGTTTGCATTGAGAAATTTTTTTAACGTCTCCAGCAACCAATCAAAGTTTAAGGAATTGTGAATTCATAGAATATTTTCATAATCCTTATAAAAGAGAATAATGATTTTTTATGAGATTTATCCTAGGATACTCCTCAACAATCAGCAGAACATATATGAAGCTACCTTCTTAAACACACTAGTCTTAAGAAAACAATTAAAATGGGACAATTGTTAGGAATGTGCTTCCTTATTTGAAATAAAGGCAATCAAAATGCCTATAAAGACATTCGAACACCTCAGAGAAATTTTTAATTGGATTTGAAGAAGATTTTGGGCAATGAATTTGCTTGAACCAAAAGACACCTAAAAGGTATCTGAATTTCCCATGGCAAGTTTAGGCAACTTTGACTTAGGACAAGGGTATCCAAATACCATGCGTAAGGTATTTGAATACCATATGTTTTGCTATGGCCTTATGTTTTTTTTCTTTAAGAAAAACTAATAACTTTTTTTTTTAAAAAGACATACATTTATTTTTTAGTAGAAACCAAATGGATTCAATCAAGATGAGTTTTCAAACATCAAAAACATTATTTTCTAAATGGTCAACTAAGTTTTTTAAAAGATCTAAAACGATTTTTCTCTTTTTTCTTTAAGCTTTGGCTAAGACTTTTTAAAATCCAAAATATTTATTTTTTTAGAAAGGTTTGACTAAGGGTAGAGAAAACATTAAAAAAATATTTTTTTTATTTTCCTTTTTTAGAGTTGGCTCAGCCAAAACTTTTTAAGATAAAAAAATATATATTTTTCCTCTTTTCTTAGAAAGGTTTGGCTGAGAGAAGAAAAAAATTTCTTGTATTATTTAAAAGATTTGGCTGAAGAAAGAAGTATGAAACAAACAAATTTTCTTGTTTTTCAAGCACTATATTTGGTCAAGGAATTATTTGGAATCATTTATTTATTTATTTTGCAAATATCTTGAGAAGAAATTTTTAGCCTATACTCTTAATATAGTTTTTGAACTTTAATATTCTCAAAATTATTTTTTTAAAAAAATTAACTTCGATTGCAATATGTTGCCTGAACTAAAGCTGAAGTCAATTCGAAATAAATTCTTAAGAAATCATTTTAGGAGACATGGGGTTGGCTTAATAGTTGGCCTCATGGATGTTAAATTAGTTCAACTAATCATCTAAGACCAAAATGATCTAGGGTTTTCAAGCTCATAACCATTTTTATCTATGGGATAGGAAACTAAACACAAAAAGCATATACCATAATAAACCAATCTTAGGGCAAGCATAATTCAAACAAATAGCCATGCGTGAAGGAAAAGCAAACATCATAATAGACCAATATCCAAGCAAGCACTATAAACATGGCAACAATAAAGATATCAAAAATATTTTGAAAAATTAATAGCTGATTTTCTTAAAAAGATGAAACCTTTTTTCTTTTCTTTCTTTCATTTTTTTAAAGATTTCAAATGAATGAAATAAAAAACAAGAGAAATGAAATCTAAGGAAAAAAAGGAATAGAAATACGTTCTCAATGACCTCATAAAGCCTCTCCTTTTCTTTTTTTTTGGTTTATCTCGTTCACTTTCTTTTTTTTTTCTTTTTCTTTTGGTTTTTTTTTTTTGTTTGGCCTTAGGCAAATGCTTCTTAATAGCCTTTCCCTTTTTGCTTGATCAAAATTAGGATTTTTTATTAAAGTTTTTTATTATCATTATTGTTCTTAATTTTTATGAGTTTTCTATTTCAATTTATTGATTATAGTATCTAGTAGATTTCGATTGCGTCAAGAATCAAATTTTTTTTATCATATTATTGAATAGTTACATGATCACATAAATGACATTCAATCAAATGTCTTAGATTTTTCTTCTCAACTTCTAATGAATGTCTTCTTTTTTCACGAACATTACATACTTTGATTTTTTTAATGTTAGCTAAGCTTTTTTTTTTTTATCTTTCTTCATTATTCATTTTGAAAGTAATCTAATATTATCAAAAAGATTTCAATGGTCCAATAGTAGTTATAGCATGACAAAGAAAGATGATTTGGCATTTTAAAAATTAGGATTTTTTTATCCACGTCATTTTAAAATGATATTTTTAATGGTGCTATGTTAGCAATTAACATCACATATTAGCATTCAGTATATATTTAAGTGCCATGTCATTTTTTCTATAGTAAACATTGTAGTAATTGTTGATTTTACCTCTTCGCATCAATTTTAAAAGTAGAGGTTAAATTACACAGATTCATAATACAAGGACTAATTTGCATTAGATGACAAACCTTAGAGATATTTCAAGTAATTTGACAATGAGATGTGTATAAGCCTTTGATCTTGTTCGACTTTGCATATTAGACCTTGAAACAAATTATTGAGTTTGAATATAATGGTATTGCCAAAAAACAATATAAAACTTTTCAATTTAATAATCTTGATTATCAATTACTTCATTTTTCAATAAAAAAATTAAGGACTTACTTTTGTAATTATATTGAATTCACTCATAATCTCAAAGCCAAATTAGGCCTTCATAATTTTAGATTAATAGAAAACCATAATTAGATTGCTAAGAAACATGGAAAAAGATGGAATGAATTGTTAAAATTAAAATTAAATGTAATAAAATAAGATGACTTAATATCCTCTATTCTATTTCTATCTTAAACTTGATAGCAGAGTATTATTATATTAGTTAGTTCTTTGAAAAAGCATAGAGATATGAGATTACTTATTTTAGTTGGAAATCACTTTCTTTTTCTTTATATGCTTCCTTATAAAAGCAACATATTCAATATGGCTTAACTGAGTAATAATTAACTTCATATACTATAATACACTCGAAACATGACATATGAATGAGATAATCTTGTCATTTGGTTTTGCACCAGCACATTTAATCATTAATGTAATTAACCCTTTTTAAGATGCAAATAACATGAAATTTGTCTCAAAACTAATATAGTTAAAACCTCTATTAAAAAAAAGAAGCCAAAGCCTAAAGGAATTAAGAAAATGGAATTTGTAAGTGGCATAGATCAAATCTCAACTTTGTGAAAATTCAACTCATAAGAATAATAGGTGAACCATTTAGACTAAGCCATTTATTTATAATTTCATAGTAGAGAAACCTTACCAAGTATGCGTAATTATTTAAAAGCCATGCTCTCAATCTTTTTGACAAAACCATCCCCGGTCTAATCTTTTTCAGATTATAAACCTTTTTTAACAGCTTTTCTTTAATTGCTTCTTGTTTATTTCGCACAAAATCCGTATGAGGTGTAAAATATTGAAGAAAAGCATTGAGACATCATCCAAGAAAATAGATTAAATAGCAATGGATATAGATGCAAAACAATCCAACTATATTTCTTTAATGCTATGTTTGAAAAAATTGAATTTGAGAGTGGATTTGTTATATAAATTAGAGAATTATTTTATGCAATATATAAAAATACAAATATTGTGCATAAATTATTAAGATTCGGTACACATATGCATTTGAAAGGATATAAGAAAAATGGATTTCAAATCTTTAAATGCTTATAAGAATCTTTAAATGCAATACTAAATAGCCATCCAACATGAAGATCTCATTTAAATATGTTTTATCACATAATTTATACTAGAATTTGAAATTCAATTCTCTTCTCTTAAAACTAAGTTTCCAAATGCAACAAAAAATTATGTATAAATTACGATCATAAAAAATAAAGCACATACCTTTTGAAATCTTTTACCAGTGAGAAATAATGCTTCATGATGAAGTCTTTTTGCTCCACACTTAGTTTCTTCGCAAGGCCATAGCCATGCATCATAACACCAATACGAACCTAGAATCATACGTAATGATACTAACTAAAAACATATATACAAATTAAGTAAGAAATTCTATAATTCATAAAATATGGATATAAAATAGAAATATGAGCTTGAAGATAGCTAACAATTTAGCAATTTCTACTCTTTATAAATAAACTATTAAGGATATCACTACAATTTGCGAGTAATTTATGCATAATTTTTAATGGTATCATTACAATTTTTAGATTAAAGGCTAAGAAAAATTATTTAGTGTTAATAGTACCTTTATGCAATACATAGTATTCCATTAAAATCGTATACTCAACATTTTAGGTTATTTGTTATCTAAAAAAAATTCAAATTTAGGCCAATTTAAATAAAGACACAACCTATAAAGTAAGAATAAGAAGCATTAGCTAACAACTCAGCAATTTCTACTCTTTATAAATAAACTATTAAGGATATCACTACAATTTGCAAGTAACTTATGTACAATTTTTAATGGTATCATTACAATTTTTAGGTTAAAGGCTAAGAAAAATTATTTAGTGTCAATAGTACCTTTATGCAATACATAGTATTCCATTAAAATCATATCCTCAACATTTTAGGTTATTTGTTATCTCAAGAAAAATCAAATTTAGGCCAATTCAAATAAAAACACAACCTATAAACTAAGAATAAGAAGCATTAGTTTAAATTATGAAGTGTTTACCATAATGATACAATGTTACCACATGTCTTACGCTTATAGTTTATCAAAGAGTCACATGATAAAAGCAGGACAAAAGACAAGTTTACATCATTGCACTAATTGCTGCGCCAAACCAATATTGTCACTGCCCTACTGCTACAACCCCAACGTCTACCAAATAACTCATAGTACCATTCACATTCTGCATTGGGCATGGAAATAGGGCTTAAGGCCTAAAAAAATCATATTTCTAACATTAATTAAGATGTCCTCATTTTGAATTTTTATAATCTATAATGTATCTAAACACAGATGTTGAGAAATTTTTAAAATAACAAAAATAGGCTTTTATATTCATTTCTAAATTGTTCTTTTAATTTCATATCATAAATACTAATAAGATACACCAAATTTATAAATAAAAACTTTACTTCCATCGAAAGAGTTTCTTTAAATAAAATTTCTTTGATTAATATATAAGTTAAACTTTCTGTTGAATTTTATATTCTAGGGTTTTAGTTTTACATTAAGGTCAAAAGTTTAATTAACCTATGATATTTTAATGTAAATGTGATAAAACTAAACTTGTTCACCTGCACTTTATTAATTTAATATTTTTCTTGTGGCAATTCATTTTTATACATACACATTATTTTAGAATATGATGCAGGTCGAAAAAAAAGATTACCTATTTTATTAATATATGCTTCATCTGAAATATTAGTTTAGTATTGTAGTTAATGTAACAATTAGACCTAATATAAAAGAGACCACTAAGAATTTTACTAAGGAGGAGAAACGTTTTTTTTATAAAAGTACAACTTCTCTGTCACAACTTCCTCTCTATTCCTCTTTTATTTTTTTACAATCTTCGTATTTCTCTTTTGTATTCTTTTATACTGCTTTAGGTAATAGTTAATATCAATTGGATTGCATCATTTTGGTATCAGAGCCATTGTGACTCGGCCATGGTGGATAAAGATGTAATGATATTGAAGAAACAAGTAGCTTAGTTATGAAAAGAAATGGTATGCTTGGAGTCCAATCTTGAGAGTTCGATAGAGTAGCTATGTATGGAATTATAAATTAAGTTCAAAAGCTTTTGTGCTAACATGTCAAAGATGTGCAACAAAATGCTCATGAGGATGGTTGGTGTAGCTATCAATGATAAAATGGAAATGACCATCCAACAATCTAATTTTATTGACAATCAGCAACCCATGAAAATTGTAGAGCAGTCCTAGATTCCAAAGATGGTGGAAACTCAACTGGAGCGGGATCCTCTTCTAAAATGTCAAAGACACTATCATAATAGAGCTAGAAATCATCGAAGTAGTGGGAATCGAATCCTCTAAAGTCCAAGAAGACATAAACAAGTTAAATCGATACTTCAAAAAGGATAAGGGCATTAAAGTAGCAAGTGTAAGGATGTTTATGCTTAACCATGGAGTTAGAGCTCTGCAAGGGCACCACTATTGTGCCAAGTTTTTAAGGAATGTTACTCGACTAAGCTAGGTTAGGTATCTCACAGAGATGTGAAACTATGTTGCATCTGAGGAGTCATTTGTGCCTTTGAATCAGATGAGATATGCAAGTGTTACAATGTGGACCGAATGGGAATCCTGACGAAGCCCAACTCAAATAGCCCTCGCTCTTATATTTTGTTAAATTTATCACTATTTTATATTATTTTATTTCTATAGGCCATATCATTATTGATATTTTCTTATTTTTGGGGACTAGGTGGTCAAGATGAATCGCTCATTTTCTTATTTGGATATCATTATCGATATTTTTATATCATCATTGACATTTTCTTAACCCTAAATAATCATTACGAAATGACTATTTTTTTAGAGTCACCAATCTATTTGGGCTAGGTGAGATTAGTCACCTACCAGAGTTTATATTTTGAGGGTTACGAAACCCTAAAATACTAACTTCGAGGCTCGCGATCATACCAGAGATCATATAAAAGGGTCCAGGAGTCAATTACAATCACAAGTAAGGATCGACCTTCTCGTGATGCCCAAAAATTGTTATCTTATTAATTACGTGTTAACTTGAATTTTAATTTTTATTCGGTTTCAACATATGGCATTTAATTATGAATTCCTAAACTAATAATTTATGAAAAAATTTATTATTTCATGTTAGAAAAATTGGGTTTTTAAAATTTTGAAAATCAAAATCTCTTACGCACTCCATCGAAGGACTAATGGAACACGAAAGCTTTTTATCATTTTCTTTTGTATCCCAATAGAAAACCAAAGGAACTTGAAAGGTTTAAAAATCTAAAATATCTTTCATACCCTAGTGAAGGGCCAGAGGAATGCAAAAGGTTTTATTTTTTTCAAAATTTATAAAAATCTCGATTTTCATTTTGAAAAGGATATCTCATTATTAAAATAATTCGTAGAACCTTTCTCATATTTTGGGAGAAATTTTACATGTTATTCTAACTAGGAGACATTATCTTAATTTTCTAAAAAATTTTATATTTATTGAAAACATTTATAGGATATCCTGAGACTCGATAACAATCTAAAATGATGAACCTATTCTTAATGTGTACTTTTGATATGAAAGTCTCCTAGTAATCACATAGGACTTTGTTCTAATACAAAATTACCAAAATGTCCTTTGGCTATACCTTTAGGCAACCCTAAAAGATATGAAAAAGGCTATAAAAGGTGAACTTATCCTCAACCTATATCTTTGGTATAAAAGCATCTTGATGATTACCTAGGACTCGATTCTAGAGAAATTACCAAAATACCCCTAAAGTGTACCTTCGACGTTAAATTATCCCGACAACCTTAAAGAAAAGGAAAAAGATCATAGAAAGGCGAACCTATCCTAAATGTATATCTTTGGCATAAAAGTATCCCGATGACTACCTAGGACTTAACTTAGGAAATTACCAAAATGCTCTTGGGGTGTACCTTCGACGTGAAAGTATCCCGGCAACCCTAAAGGACATGAAAAAGATTATAAAAAAGGTGAAACTATCCTAAATGTACATTTTTGGCATAAAAGCATCCCGATGATTACCTAGGACTTAGCTCAAGAGAAATTGCCAAAATGCCTTTAAGGTATATCTTTGACGTGAAAGTATCATGGTAACCCTAAAAGACTCAAAAACGATCACAAAAAAATGAACCTATCCTAAATGCACATATTTGGCATAAAAGCATCCTGATGACTACAAAAATGCCCTTAGGGTACCTTCAACGTAATAGTATCCTGGCAACCCTAAAGGACATGAAAAGACAAGTAATGATAATTTTTACTCTAAACGAGTAATTTAGATTATAAAATTGGCCTAAGATACAAAAATTGCTAATGGATCTTTAAATTTCTAAAAATTAAATATTAGCCCTAAATTGGTTAAAAATGCTAAAAATATATTTTTTTACCTTAAAATACCCAAAATGGAAAATTTAAATTTTAAAATAACCTAACATGCAAAAATGCCATTAAGTCTCTAAACTTTCAAAAATTACATTTTGTACCCTAACAGAGACCCAAAAGAATACGAGAGGTTTTAATATATATATATATATATTTTTAACACTATATCAGAGGACCAATGGAATGCTAAACATATTTAAAATACTCTAAATGAATGATTTCATGCTAGAGATAACCATTTTTGGCCTAAAAATGCTAGATTTCCCTAATGGCCCCTAAACTTTCCTAAAATTGCAAATTAGGTCATGATTAAAATATAAAATTAAGTATCAAATAAATCAAAATAATCACAAAGAAAATCACATAGAAAATTACAAGCAAGATCGGTCACCCTTTTTTGCCCTTAGAATAAATTTTCAAATATTTACACAAAAGTCCCTAAACTTCTTAAAATTACAAAAAGAACCCAAAACTAAAAAAATGTATTTTAACTTGATAAATGCATAAACTACACTCTTAAGGGTGCAAGTGTGCTTCAGCCAAGCAGATAGCTCTAAATAATTTTTTTTCTATTTTTTATTTACTTTTCAAATCAGCCCTTAAACTTTTTATTTTTACAAAATGACCACAAAAGAACACCTATACAAGCATGAATTTTAGCTAACACCTAAACAATCTACCAATCAATTTTTTAAAACTCAATAATCACATATTTATATTTTATTTAACACAAATTAGCACCATTATATGATAAAATTGCAAAATAAGTATAAACATGTGATTTCACCATAATAGCAAGAAAACACTAAAACAAATAAAATACATATGAACATATATATGACAAATACAACACCAAAACCAACATCATATCCACATAATCGTGATTCATGAACAAGATAATTTACTAATCAAGAAAAAAATAATCAGATCAAGGAAATTAGTTCATGGCCAAATGCTTAGTCTTTCAACATGGATAAAAAATCCATAAACTTAAGCATATTTTTAGCTCACCAAAGAGAAGAAAAATGCATAAAACAAATAAAACTTCAAAGATTTTAGTGGAGATTATACCTTAACAAAGTTTTAAAGTTTTTTTCAAGTATGTTCTTTTTTTTTTCAACACTTTTTTTTGGTCTCCAAAACTAAAGTGCTTGAAGAAAACATCCTCCCCCATTTATAGGGTCATAAGCCCTTTTTTCATATTTTTTTATTTATTTGATGTTAAGTTAACTTGTTAGGTTGGAAAAAATAAATGTTTTATCATAAGCCCATACCCTTGTCATCTTTTCTTACAAGCGACCATCTCTATTGTTATGATTACGCTAGTTAAGGTGGCATGATGATTAAGTTAGTAGACTTTGTTGGAAAATTAGAGATTAAAATGGGCTTAGTAGGCTTTTAGAGAATAAGATGGGCTTGGCAAAAAATCAAGAAAATGGGCTTGGTAAAGTCATTAGGCTTGTTGAGAAATTATTGGGCTTATTTGCAAAAATTGAATTTGTTAGGCCCATTAAGGAGATTTTGCCCAAAATAAAATTAATAAAATTAATAAAAAAACTTTTTTATAAAGATTTCAATTATTGAATTATACAAGAAAAAAATTTTTAGAAGTCTTATGTGCAAGAAGAAAAAAATTAGAATCTAAAACTTGTAAAATTTTATAAGAAAACCTTTATGGAAGGCATTTGTTATTTTGAAAAAAATGCAAAACTCATAAAACAAATTGAATTTTTAAAAACTGATTTAATGTAAATTTAATGAAAATATTTAATGAATTTGAAAAATCTTAAACTCAAAAAATTCCTTCTAAAAAAATTTACGAAGTAGAAAGCTCCGTATCTTGAAAATGAAAAAATTTATAAAAAAAATGCAAAACTCATAAAATAAATTGACTTTTTAAAAATTAATTTAATATAAATTTAATAAAAATATTTAATGAATTTTAATAATTTTAAACTCAAAAAATTACTCCCAAAAAAGTTTACAGAGTAGAAAATTTCGTATAGTGAAAATGAAAAAATTTAAAAAAATACAAAACTCATAAAATAAAATGAATTTTGAAAAACTGTTTTGATGGTGCTTAAATGAAAATATATAAAGAATTTTAAAATTCAAAACTCGAGAAAATTCTATCGAAAATTTTATAGGTAAAAGAAAGCTTGTATTTTGAAACTGAAAAAATTTTAAAGAATACATTGAAAATTATATAAAATGGATTAAATACAACATATTGTCTAAAATATTAATTATCAAAAATAAAATAAATAAAAAATGAAATTCTGAAATCTGTAATAGTTTTAACTAAAATAATTTCACGAGCATAATACTAGCAATATTGTAAAAATTCAAAATTAGTTAACAAAATTGACAATTTGACTTCTTATGGTAAAAACACCAATACTTATTTATCTTGAATACTTTTGATTTTTTTTGGAATGCATATTGGCATAAATACTGCATAAGTGTCAGTAAAAATATACGACGGTAAATTTTTTGAGCTTTACGAAAAATTGTCAAAAAATTCATGAAAATGGGAAATTTGATAGTGATATCATCTGTTGGAATGATTTTCCAAATTTGACAAGAAAATATTTAAAAACAAAATTTTCCTTTGGAATATTCATCTTGTTATCCGAGATTGGTCTTTAAATGACATTTTTTCTATCATGTGTCAATACGATTATGTATGTGTGACGGCATAATTTATGAAAATGTGAAAATTCCTTGACAAAGGTCGACCTCTATTGGGTTGACAATCATATTCGCGGTCTCGAATAACTGAGACTATAAAAAAAAGACTCGGAGAAAACTAAGTGTCTACAGTTGCCTCTCTTTGGCCATTGCTGAGAATTAGGAACATGGCAAAGACCAAATAGACATAATTTAGTTTAGGTTGTTAAGCTTTGAAAAATAATCTAAACTGATAATGAATATAACAATTAATTAACCAAAAGTAAATCGTTAAATTAATGATGACCAAGATGGAACTTAAGTCAAAAGGGGTTGACTGGTGCAAAACCATGTAAGTCAACAAAAGGAAAAGTTGACTGAACAAAACCTACAAGTCAATAAATGAATTAAGTTGACTAGGACAACAATAACAAGTCAACAACAAGAAAAGTTGATCAAGATAAAACCTATAAGTCAACAAATAAAGGAAGTTAACTAGGCTAAAATCTGCAAGTCAATGAATAAAAAGTTGACCGGGACTAAACATATAAGTCAACAAAAAAAAAAGTTGATCGGGACAAAACCTATAAGTCAATAATAAAACGGTTTGACTGGGATGAAACAGACAAGTCAACAAGTGAAAAGGGTTAATAACTCAAAACCTATAAGTCAACTAGGTGGGGATTGACCCAAACAAAATAGACAAGTCAAACAAAGGTAACCAGGATGTAACCTAGGTTTAGCATTTGACCAGGGTAAAACTAATACAGTCAAATAAGGTTGACCAGGATGTAACCTAAGTCAAAGAAGTTGACCAAGGCAAAACTGATACAGTCAAATAAAAGTGGCCAGGATATAATCCTAAGTCAAAAGGATTGACCAGGGTGAAACTGATACAGTCAAATAAAGGTAACTATGATATAACTTAAATCTAAAGGGTTGACTAGGGTAGAATTGATATAGTTAAATGAAGAATGGCCAGGATGTAACCTGGGTATAAAAGGTTAACTACGGTGGAACTAGTACACTCAAACGAAGATAACCAGGACATAATCCTAAGTCAAAAGGATCAACCAAGGTGAAACTGATACAGTCAAATAATGATGACCAAGATATAACCTAGTCTTAAAGGGTTAACCAGGGCAGCATCGATACAGTCAAATGAAGAATAACCAAGATGTAACCTGGGTGTAAAAGGTTGACTAAGGTAGAATCAATATAGTCAAATGAATATGACCAGGATATAATCCTAAGTCAAAAGGGTCAACCAAGATGAAACTGATACAGTTAAATAATGATAACCAGGATATAACCTAGGCCTAAAAAGTTGACTAGGGTAGAACTGATACAATCAAACTAGGTAAAAATACTTCATATCTAAATTGCTTAAAAGAATCCAAGGTTTACCTTTTCATTTTATACCAAAAGGCTCTTTTTAATATCATATTCAACTGAAGACCTGTAAATTAAATGTGAATGCAAATGCATAAGGAATGCATATGATGAGTTTTCATGTTTTAATTTTCTTTATCAATGTTTGATCCATCCTATTTTGTAAAAAATGTGAGAAATATTTTTTCTTCATTTGATAGAATGGACCCATATTTCTACTTAGAGATTAGAAACATGTTTCGAAAGTATTAGGAATCTCTTTTCTTTTTGGCAGATGGAGCCAACACCTAAATTTGAATTTGAAAACTTCTTTAAAGGTCATTGTATACATAATACACTTATTCCTAAAAAGTCAAACTAGATGATGCATCAATATCATCTAAGAATTGAAAAAGAGGAACATGATGGGGAATATATGGTCTCTAAAATTTCCAATTAACAATAGGAACAAATTTATTGGTTGAAAAAGAAGAGCATGATGGGGAATATATAGTTTATCCACCCTAATTCTTCTTAGAATGTCTAAAAGACTTTGGATTACTGACTAAGATCCTTGCAATGTTTTGATATCATTCAAAGTAATGTAGAGAAATCAATTTATCATCTTTTCCTCAATCTCTATTTGTTGAAAACTTTAATTATCATTTAGCAAAAATATTAGCATGGTTCAAAAGACTATTTAAAAAAGGTATGAATGGAAATATGTACTTGTATTGCAACAAAGAAAGAAAATACAACATTAGTTATTTTAAAAATGATGATAAAGTATAAAAAAGATTTGGATAGTACTTAGATAAGTGAGATCTCCTATTTGGTTTTTCAAAGAGTTTTTTTAAACAGAAAGTTTACTTTCATGAAGATCCATTTCTTAAAGATGCTTCTGATCATACTATGCCTCTTTTAGACTTAGTCTTCCAGCAAATTATGCTTTATCCATTCCTTTTAAATGCTTGAGCTGTCGCTTTGAGCCTTTAGCTTAAAGTCCCCCTTATACCATCTTTGATTAGATACCTTTTTGGGTTTTCATTCGATTTTTTTCTTTTTTTCTCTTTTTTTAAACATACGCATTTTCAAGTTTTCATCCATTTTTTATTATTTTTCAAAGCGGATGCCTTTTTGGATTTTCATCCATTTTTCTTTTTTCTCTTTTTTTAGGCATAATATTTTTTTATATTGTCTGAATTAATAGGGTTTCGTAGGATTCCTCTATCCATCTCTGCCAATACTAATGCTCTTCTTGAAAATGTCTTCTGGACAACATAAGGCCCTTTCCAATTGGGTGCCCATTTGCTATGAGGATCTTTTTGTCCTGGCGAGATTCTTCTTAGTACTAATTCTCCCTTGTGGAATTTCCTGGGATGAATTTTCTTATCATGTGCTCTTATCATTCTTTTTGGGCACATCTGCTCATGTTGAATAGCTTTTACCCTTTTTTCTTTAATAAAGTTCAGTTGCTCATAACTATCTTGAACCCATTCAGCTTCTTCCAACTTAGTTTCCATTAAAACTCAGAGCGAAGGGATCTCCACTTTAATTGGTAAGATAGCCTCTGTACCATAGACTAACAAATAAGGCATTACCCCGATTAAAGTTTACACTGAAGTTTTATAGGCCAAAAAGGAAAAGAAAAGCTTCTCATGCCAATCTTTGTAGGTCTCTACTATCTTCCCTACAATTTTTTTAATATTTTTATTAGCCACCTCTATGGCTCTGTTCATCTTTAGACGGTATGTCATCGAATTGCGATAAGAAATTTTGAGCTAGATACAAACCTCCATCTTCAATTTATTATTCAAATTGGAGGCGTTATTCATTATAATTCTTTCAGGGATCCCAAATCAATAAATAATGTTAGTCTTAAAAAATTTTATCACTATCAACCTTGTCACATTTGTATAGGAGGCTGTTTTAACCCATTTGGAGAAGTAATCAATAGCCACCAAGATGAAGCGATAAATGTTTGAAGTGATAGGGGTAATTGGTCTAACATCCATGCCCATATAAAGAAAGGCCATGGTGCAATTATGATATGCAATGGTGAAGGTGGTACATGGATCTTGTCAGCATATACTTGGCATTTATGACATTTTCGAGTATATTTAATACAATCACCATCCATGGTTATCCAAAAATAACCCAATCTCATGATTTGCTTCACCATTTTGTGTCCATTCGTGTGGATAATGCAAATCTCCTCATGCACTGCTTCTAATATCTTCGATGCTTGGGGAGCATCAACATACCTTAGTAACATGTGATCATAACTCTTCTTGTAAAGAATCTCTCTATCTAAAACAAAATTCATCGCCAGCCTCCTTAAAGTTCTTTTGTTAGTCTCAAAGGCATTATTCGGGTATGCTCGATCCTTAAGATATCTATTGATGTCATGATACCATGGGAGACCATCTACTTCCATTTTGATATTGCAATAGTATGCAGGAGACTCGTATACACTCATCTAAATTAGTATTGCCTCTTACCCCTTATTTACTTCAAACATCAAAGCTAACATGGCTAAAGCATCAGCCATTTGATTTTCATCTCGAGTCAGATGAATAAATTCTATGTTCTCAAACTTTTCAAACAATTCTAGAATTAGCTTTTTATACTGTTGCATCCTAAAATCCTAAGTTTCCCATTCTTCATGTAATTGATAAATCACCAAGGTTGAGTCCCTATATACTCTCAATAATTAAGCTTTTCTCTTTATAGCTGCCTGACGTCTTATAACACATGCTTTATATTTTGCTACATTGTTTGTATAATCAAAGTCCAGTCGCGTAGTGACAGGGTAATAGTCTTCTTCTAGAGATATCAAGCTGCCCTGATTCCATGGCCTAAAGCATTTGATCCTCCATCGAAATACATTTTCCATGTTAATTCCTTTGACGACTCTCTTTTTCTTCTACCAAAATATTCATTAAATCTTTATCAAGAAAGTCAAAATTTAATTGCTGATAATCATTAAGTGGCCGGCTTGCTAAGAATTCAGCAATAATACTCTTTTTACTTGCCTTTTGACTTACATAAACCATATCGTATTTTGATAGCAAGACTTGCCATCTAGCTATCATTTTTGACAAAGTTGGTGCTTCAGACAGATATTTGATCGGGTCTATTTTGGTGATTAGCCAGGTGGTATGATACAACATGTATTGTCAGAGCCTTTTTGTAGCCCAAACTAGGGCATAACATATCTTTTCTATTTCAGAATAATTTACCTCATAGTTTAGAAATTTTTTATTGAGGTAATAAATAGCCCGCTCCTTCTTTCTTGTCTCATTTTGCTATCCTATGACATAACCGATAGACCTTTCAAACACTGATAAGTACAAAATCAAAGGTCATCTCGATACAGATGGCACCAACATTGATGGATTATAGAGATAATGCTTAACATTTTCAAATGCTTCCTGGCATTCTTCATTCCATTCACCAGGGTTTTATTTTCACAAGAGTTGAAATATCATATCGTATTTCTATGTAAGTTAGTATATAAATCTAGCAATGTAATTTAACCTCTCCAAGAAACTTCGTACCTTTTTTTGCATACATGGGGATGGTAATTCTTAGATGGCTTTAATCTTATTTGGATCAACTTTAATCCCTTTTTCACTCACAATGAAGCCTAATAATTTTTCGAACCATACACCAAAAGTGCATTTTGTCATATTCAACTTCAATTAGTACTTTTTTAGTCTTTTGAATAGCTTTCGTAAATCTACAAGTTGTCTTTCCTCCTGAGGTGACTTGGCAATCATATTATCCACATATACTTTTATCTCTTCATGCATCATATCATGGAATAGAGTGGCCATTGCCCTCTAATAAATTGCCCATACATTTTTTTAGTCTAAACGGCATTGCCTTAGAACAAAAAGTTCCCCATATTGTGCCAAAGGTTGTCTTTTCCATGTATTTTGGTGCCATTTTTATCTGGTTATACCCTAAAAATCCATCCATGAAAGAAAATAGGTAATTCTTTGCAATATTATCAACCAAAGTATCTATATGGGGAAAAAATTATCATCCGGACTCACTCGATTTAGGTCCTGATAGTCTACACACATTATAACTTTACCTCCTTTTTGGGAACTAGGACCATATTTGTGACCAATTTTGGGTATTTTGCTACTTTGGGAAATCCAACCTTGAATTGTTTTTTTACCTCTTCTTTTATTTTTAAAAGCATTTCCGGTTTCATTCTTCTCAACTTCTGTTAAATCGGTTTGAATTTTGGTTTTAAAGGTAATTCATGGACTACAATTTTTGTATCCAAATCTAGTACATCTTGGTAGGACCATGCGAAAACATCATAAAATTCTTGAAGCAAACTTATTAATTCTTCCTTGGTGATGGGCATTAAGGTAATCCTTATCCTAACTTCTTTCTATCATCTCATCATCCCCTAAATTTATCACCTCCGTGAATTCTTCATAGGGCATTATTCGCTCATCCTTCCGCCTAATTATTTTTAGCAGATCAGGTGGCAAAGTATGATCATCATCATTTTTTTTCAAAATCAACCTTATTCAAGTAAACTATTTATTAAAAATCAACCTTTAAATCATGTTTGGGAGCATCCACTTTTTTTGAGTGGGACATCTGTAAAGGTAAAAAAAAAGAAAAAGAATAGGCAAACAAATGTATGAAATGATTTGTATAAATGTACGTAACAAAGAAAAGAAACATTGGTATAAAAGAAATTAGATATAGACAAAAAGGTCATATGCATTTCATTTCTATAAATGATAATTTAACATTTGAAGTTTTCATAGAAAGATTCTTAGATGACAAAATAAGTTCTCAAGATTACTTTAAAATCGACCTAAGCATTACAGTTATCTTAATACAAGTTCAATTTTTCAAGACATATCTAAAAAGACAAGGATGGATCCCATGATCATGATTTGACTATTTGCTATCTTCTCTAATAGTGGCCACCTGACACTTTTCAAAAGCTTCATTAACCACCACAATAGCTTTATTGGCTTTTTTTTCTTCAGCTCCTAGATTAACAACCCCTCCATAATGAAAAACTTCATCTAATAAGGGGTAGAGGATTAATTTCTGGCTTAACTATTGATTGAAGGCTTGGACTAGCATCTTTTCTTGAGATCTCTTTTTATATTTTTTTCTTTTGACTCCATTCTGGCTTGAAGCCCAGTCCCTGCTTGTCTTTTTTGCCAATGACATTGATACATTGGTTGATCCCTTACAAGCATTTCCCAAGTCCACTTCCAGCTTGGGCTCTTTTCCCAATTGTAAGCCTGAGACCCATGCAAGAGCTCTTTGAAAGTCTTAGTTTTGGGATTATAGACCTTTCTACAACAAAAGTGGTATTGATAATTTCAAATGACCTAAAAAAGAACTTTTTAATTTCAATATCTACTTTAATGTAAGGGGCTTTAGTAGAAGTCATGACCATAATGTCTGCTTCTTAAGATAGGCTAATAACTTTTTGTCAACTATGAATTTAACTTTTTAGTGCAGAGATGATGGGACGACCTAGCAGAATAAATCCATGGTCATCCCAATAAATAGTTATATGCTGGGACAATGTCTATCACATGAAATTTGATCTTAAATGGGTAAGGGCCAATATCTAAAATCAAAATAGTCCCTTTGATTTTTCCTTTAGGCCTATCAAATACCTTAACAATTGTATGGCTATGCTTGATCTAACTAACATCAACCGGGAAGCGAAATAATATGATCAACAGCATTACATTCAAAGCTGATCCATTGTCAATAAGGACTTTGGGTAATATGTCCCTTTATAGTACGTTATGATACGGAGAGCTTTTGTTGAAGTGCTACCCCCTAGTGGGATCTCATCTTCACTAAATGAAATGAAATTATTAGTAACAATGTTATTTACTAGGCAATCCAACTTTTTATGGAAATGTCTTGAGGAATATAAGCCTGGTTAAGCACTTTCAACTAAGCATTTCAATGCATTTCTAAGTTGAGTAGCAGGGTTAACATAGAAGTCTTTGCTGGTTGCTACTTTAACCATTCTACTATACTATACTCACTATGTTTAATAAACTTAAGAAATTTAGTAGCCTCTTTTTCCTTGATCGATTCCTGTACTTTTGTTAGGCTATATTTGGTAATTATTACTTTTTCAAATACCTGTCTTTTTGACTTGGTTTTCACACTAGTTTCACTAGTTTCAAGGTCATAGATGTGACCACTTTTGTCACATGGCTTACCCAGTTATGTCGATAGTAGCCAGTTGGCTTGTAACCACCTCTGAAGTTGTTATATGATACTTGTTTGTTATTTTGATACGAGAATAGAGTTGGTGCTTTGATAATGAGTCTATGAGTAACTTTAATCTTAGGCGGTGTGATCTTTGGTTGATTGCGATGAATGATAAAAGAGCGACTAACGCTGTAGCGTAGCTACGATGATCCTTCACTAGCCATGTTGACTGATTTTTTTTTCTTTAATCCAGCTTTTTCAAAAAACCCAATTTCACCATTGTCCATCATTCTTGGTTTATAGTGAAAAAATTTATGCAATTTTGCAAAGTTTATATGGTGTTTTATGAAATTTGCTGAAGTTAGCATCCGATCAGATTAACCTTTGATACTTACATGATTTTGACCAAAGATCCTTCCTTCAATCAGGATTGCCTATACTTTTTCTATAAAAGTCCTAACTTCTTAGACCTTTAACTTTTTTCATCTTTCTTTTTCAGTAATTAGAGCATTAATCCTAGGTTCAGTATAATCTGGTAAGCGATTTGCTACCACATTAGGTGCTTGGCCATTATCAATTCAAAAGGCAACCCCTCAACATGACTTTAAACCTTTTATTTAAAGGCTATACAGCTTTTGATCGAGTGACCTGTTATTGCATGATACTCGCAGTGCAAATTTATGCCATACCAACTAGGGTAATTTTCTTCATATGGTTTGGAAAAGATTGGAGCCACTAATTGTGCCTCAAAAAGTTTATCAAACATTTCCTTATATGAGTAAAGAAAGGGTTCATAGCGAGATCTAGTTTGGTTGACTCTTTGGGCTAGGGGATTAACATTGGGTTGTAGATAGTTTTATGGAAGAGGGTTCGAAGTGGTGGTCTGAGGTGATGTTGAAGAAGAAGCTCTGGGTATGTTAAGAGAGTAAGTATTTTGGGTTTGCTATTTTTGGTTTTGGTAATGTAGATGAGCTATTTGACAGTATAGTTGACTGGCATAGCTTTCTTCTTTCCTATCCATAGTTTCTTTTTAGTAGAAGACTCCTCAGTCATGATTTTACCAGCCTTTATAGCTGTCTCAATCATCTCTTCCAAAATAACAAGATCAACGAAATTCTTGATTACATTCCCTACCAGCTTGTCATAATAAAGAAGGTGCAAAGTGTTCACGAATAGCATCATGGTTTCTTTCTCAGTCAAAGGAGGCTAAACCTGAAATGCCATGTCTCTCCATCTTTTCACATACTCCTTAAAATATTTTGTAGACTTCTTCATCGTATTTTAAAGAGTTAGTCTATCGGGCACCCATTCAACCATATGTTTATATTGTTGAAGAAATATATTAGCTAAATTAGTTTAGCATTGAATTTGAGTGCGATTTAGATCCTTATACCATTTTAGTGTAAAATCCAAACAACCTTTCTTGAAAACAGTGAATCAAAGCTTGTTATTCTAGGCATAACTAGCCATTTTCCTTATGAACATTTTAATGTGCACTTGAGGGGAAGTAGTGCCTTTGTACTTTTAAAACTCAAGTATTTTAAATTTCGATGGAAAGACTAAATTTGGTACTAAACTGAGGTTTTTGAACTCCACACTACTATATAATTTGGCCCCTTCAATGGCTTCTAGCCTCTTTTCAAGAAGTTATAATTTCCCTTTTTTCTATCTCTACTTTAGCCTGCTCTTTACCCTCTGTTTATGCTTTTCCTCTTTATCGATGCTAGGGCTTGCTAATTCTTCTTGGGAGACTATAGTTCTTGCACCTACCCCTTGTCAAAGAGCATCATGGTTAGTGATGATGACTAGTGGATTAGTAGTTGGAACTTTTCATTGCAGATTTTGGATATTAGTTGGCTGAGTATTACCTGTTTGTTCCTAAATTAGTTCCCTCTCAGATTCTTCAGCAAGAGTATCAATATTCATGTCTGGCTATTGACGAACCAACTTTTTTGCCAGCAACAACTCCATCATCCTTGTGATCTAAGCTTGTAGTTCTTCTTACCTTTTCAACATGGCTTCCTAGGCCTATCGATGACTTTCTTCTAATCTCTCTAATCTTGCCAAGTGATCTTTAGCTATTCTTCTTATTCTAAGTCTAGTATGGTATCAATAAGTGGGTAGTGGTTGAGTTGGTCTTTCTGAGTTTGCAATGTTGACCTTAACAATTCCATATTTCTTTGGGTTAATTAATTTTCACTTATGAACTAATAAAATTAATAATCATGTATGTACGTATGTATGTATATGTATGGGCATATGTATGTATGGTATGAGTATATAAATGCATTTGTAGGGACGCTTGCTTTAACTAAAGATTCTGAGCTCAAAAATTTTTCATTAACTTTGTGACAAATTACATGTTCACATAGTTGATCATGTAGGGATTATGTCCAAGGAAATTCCTAACTTGATCATTTTGTCTTTGAGCCTCATTCAAAAACTAAAGTACAATATGCCCATATTGTCCAACGAGTGCATCATAAGTCTTTAAACTTCTCCACTATTTCCTTTGCATGGATGACGGCTGAGTGGATCTATTCTGTAAGATGATCTATGTATATTTGTCAGCCAAAAGAATTAGCTACCCATCATCTGCCATCATCTTTGGCCCACCATAGTCAAGCCCAATATGCATCTAGATTGCGGTAGGCTTGCACCAAGGCCTGAATATCATCTCCCTTGCAATAGTTATAATGAGACCTTGTCTTTCCCCAAGCAGTTGAGATACCCTTCCATGCACTTAATCCAAGGTAGTTTGTAGTCATTTATTCTTTTCAATAGACCTTCTTAACTAGAGACGTATATCAGCATGCTTTCTTCTTTCTTCTTCAAAAAATAGTTTGTTTGTCTTCCCCTTCCAAAGCTTTAGTCTTCCATACTTTCGACTCTTTGTTAAGCTTGTGCATATCTTCCTTCACTCCTTTAATAGTGTTGTTGGAACTCTCAGATATCTCGACAAGTTTCATTTTCTTATTCTATTCAATCTAGTAATTCTTTATTAGAATATACTTTTCTTCCATATTTTTAACTTTTTTTGCTTTTGCCTCCATCTTCATTCGTAAATGGTAACTTCTTCTTGGAGCTGATGATTCTCATCACTTATTCTTTTTCACTCTCTAGCAACCTCCTCCTTAATCAAATCAATCTTGATGGCATGATAGGTTCTGTCTGAATAGATACTCGAGAAATGGTCCCATCTAAGCTAAGAATGATTATGTCACAACCTTGAACTCTCTTCTAAACATCATACCCTAAAGTGGTCTATCCGTGTATACATTTAATCATGACTCATACCTTTCTCTCCATTGTAAAGCAACTTTTTATAATCCTCACCCTGATATTCTAAGTCAACACCAACCAAATTTGAAGTCATGGGGATGATTTGCTTAATCCATATTCTCTTCAAACAAAATAGTGCATAACCCATTCTGCCCTATATTTTGAGTAAAGGCACATATAATAGATTACCACAAAGCATGAAACCATGGTGCCCTTTAGGTTATATCAGAAGAAGCTAAGTTCTTTAGCATCTTAACCCATTATTTCTTGGTTCCAGACTTGGGCCATTCTTTTTTGATGAATTCCTAAAGAAGAACAAAATATGGAAAGTAGGGTTTAACTTTATCTGCCCTTTGCCCAAAAATGACTTCGAGCCCAGATATATAATAACAAAGCACTTCAAAATAATCTCCTGTGACCCTCTTTTCAGCATGCATTGAGTGCTCTAATTATTTTAGCTAGAATTGCTGGAGCTTGGTGCATGTTTCTTTTCAATCGATCAAATAAATCCACTACTACCGCCTCAAAATGTCCCAAGACTCTCGAGAAGAAAAACATCTTATATATAGCAAGAGCAAATGCATCCAGAGCCTTCTCAGTGTGAGATCATTCTTGGATATATTTTTATAGATACTGCCATGAAATAACACTGGTGTTCCCTTTCTGCTTTATGTAATGGTGATCGGCTTTGAAATCATGACCTAAAACTTGACTCAATCTTTTACGAAAGCTGGTTGGATTGTGCCCTTTGTAATAGATAGGTCTCATCTCCAGTGGCCCAAGCCTGAGAAGAGCTATTATCTCTTCCACAGTCGAAGTCATATCATGTTGATTGAGTGAAAAACATCAAAATGATGGATCCTAAAACTCAATCATAGCCCTGACTAACTGTTCATCCATGTGTATTTTGAGCAAGAGAGCAATCTGTCTATACTTTCTGTAAACCGGGTTTGTTTTGCACTTCCCCATTAATCCTATATTTTGGCTAACTCTCTCAAATTATTTTGGCAAAGGTCTAAATGTGTGATCTTTGGCAACACTGACACAAAACCTTTCACTACAAAGTCCCCATCCCTTTTCTGGTTGAATTCGAACTCAGAATGGACCTCTTTGAATTCCTTGGAAATAATCACTGCATGTACTGGTTCCACCATAAAATTAAATAAAAATTGATCTAAGTTGGAATTCTTTTTTAAAGCAAGCATTCTTGTATGTGTATGAGAGATAAAAAATGCACCAAAAAAAGAAAAAATGAGTTAATATCCTTAGGAAATATTAAATTCAAATAAAACTTCAAAATAATCCATCATAAATTATTCAAATAGGGTAAACAAAAATCTCAAATCATTCGAACAAGATATTAAAAGTATTGAAAATAAAAAGAAAAAAGTAACTTTGTCCCTTCATGTGTCCTTAATTTTGGTGACACCTAGAATCAGGCATGGCTTTAATTGGGAGGTTAGTATGGTTCACTATATGTTGTTTATGTCAGACCTTTAATTAGGTTCTTGAATTCCTCAAGCCCTAAAAGGACTAGCGAGGTACTTTGTCCTTATCCATTGCGGATTCATGTCGGAATAGGTTTAATTCGAGTGGGCGTGTCTTCCATGTCCGTAACAATCTAACACATTGGGTAGATGTAAGAATCTATGCTCGGTAGGCTTTTTACTGGCCCAAACAAAGGCTAACACCTTTAAAAGGCAGAGCTACTTTATCCCTTCTTAAAATATTAGATACCTATGCCCCCTCCATAATTGACAGAGGAGAAACTACTAGACAATATGCATAGTGTGTGTAAAGGGACAAATTTACCTTTCTACAACATTAAAAATAAAACGCACTATCCTAATTCCCCAATAAGAGAACACATAAAAAAATTAGTGTAAAATAAATATTTGGAAAAAATTTTCTTAAAAAGGGAATTTAAAATTAACTACCAACTGAAACTGAATTAATTAAAACTTGGTTAACATGTAATTAATTTTAGGATTTGGCTCTCTAACCTGTCCCTAGTGGAGTCGTCAAGCTATCACAACATGGCTCGGATGAGAATCCTAACCAAGCCTGACTCAAATGGCCTTTGTTCCTATATTTGTTAAATTTATCACTATTTTATATTCATTTATTTCTATATGCCATATCATTATCAACATTTTTTATTTTTTGGGACTGGGTGGTCGAGATGAATTGCTTACTCGACTTAACCCTAAATAGTCATTACAAAATGACTATTTATCTGGAGTCGCCACCAGTCTATTTGGGTTAGGTGAGATTGGTCACCTATCAGAGTTTATATTTTAAGGGTTATGAAACCCTAAAATACTAACTTCGAGGCTCGAGATCATACTAGAGATCATATAAAAGGGTTCAGGAGTAATTTACAATCACAAGTAAGGATCAACTCTCTTGTGATGCCCAAAAATCGATACCTTATTAATTACATGTTAACTTGAATTTTAATTTTTATTCAGTTTCAACATACGGCATTTAATTATAAATTCCCAAAATAATAATTTGTAAAACAAATTTATTATTCTATGTTAGGAAAATTAAGTTTGTAAAATTTTGAAAATCAAAATCTCTTACGCACTCCATTGGAGGATCAATGGAATATGAAAGCTTTTTATCATTTTCTTTTGTATCCTAAAGGAAAACCAAAAGAACTCGAAAGGTTTTAAAATTTGAAATATCTTTCGCATCCCAATGAAGGACCAGAGGAATGCAAAAGGTTTTATTTTTATTTTTTTTGAAATTTATAAAAATCCCAAGTTTCATTTTAAAAAAGATATCTCGTTATTAAAATAATTCGTAGAACCTCTCTCATATTTTGGGAGAAATTCTACATATTATTCTAACTAGAAGATATTCCCTTAATTTTCTAAAAAAATTTATATTGATTGAAAATATTTATAAGATATCCTAAGACTCGATAACAATCTAAAATGATGAGCCTATTCTTAATATATACCTTTGATATGAAAGTGATGCAGGGTAGAAATGATAGGAAATAACTAGAACACAAAAGAATTGCAAATAGTAGAGAAAGATAATACTGTAGAGATATTTAGGTTTAGAAAAAAATCTTTTTGATAGAATAATAAAATAATAATCAAATACATTGTAGCAACCCTAGATCCATATATATAGGCTAGAACTCCTACTCCTACAAGATTTAGTATTCCTAGTAAAATACTAATTAAGTTTAATCATCAAACTTATCCAAACTAAAACTCTAGTCCTAAAGAATAACCTAATTAAACTAGAATCCTAAACATAGATCTAAGTGGATTTTTTTTATTTCAACATAATTTAAAATGAAATAGAACTCCTAATTGTTAATGCTCCTACATCATTCTCCCCTGGTTGAAAGATTGGTAATATCTTTAGAAAAGACTTTAGCAGCTTCTTCACATATTTCTGGATTAACTTTATTTAATTCTTCCTCCGAAATCCAGGTACTTTCAGAAGCTGGTTTTCCCAGCCATTTAATTAAGAACCTTCGATAAATATTTCCCCTCCTAGATGTCACTTCCTTGACATTGAGAACTTCCTGGATAACGTCATCTTTCTTGCTAGGGAGCTGGCCAATTTGTTTAGCGACTGTACTTGGTTCTTCCTCATTAAATCCCTCAAATTCGTACAAATCTGAGACATTAAAAATAGGTAACTACAATAAATAGGCATTCAAACCTAACTTTTTAAGCATTTTACATGGCCCAAATTTCTTAGACTTTAACTTATGATACGCACCTTTAGGAAACCTTTCTTTCCTCAAATTGACCAACACCAAATCTCTTTCTTTGAATTCCTTAAAATGTTTATGTTGATTAGCTGCATTAGCATATGCTGCATTGCTAGCTTTCAACACATCTTGAACTTCCTTATGAATGCTATGAATATGTTTAGCAAAAGCTTCCCCATCATCAATCACCCTAGCTTCTTGGGGTAAAGGCACCAAATCAAGCACATGTTAGGGTTTAATGCCATAAGCAACCTCAAAAGGTGTCTTCTTAATAGTTCGATTAACTGAGTTGTTGTAAGCAAACTCAACTTGGGAAATAATTGAATCCTAACCTTTCACATGATTTTTAACTAAACACCTTAGCAAGTTTCCCAAACTATGATTAACAGCTTCAGTCTGGCCATCCGTTTGAGGATGACAGGTGCTAGAATACTTCAAATCTGTCCCTATTTTATGCCACAAAGTCCATCAAAAATGCCCCAAAAACTTAACATCTCTATCAAAAACAATAGACGTTAGAACTCTCTGCAAACGTACTACTTCCTTTAAAAATAAATTAGCAATGTGAAAGGCATCTGCTATTTTAGAACAAGGAATAAAAGAGCCATCTTAGAGAATCTATCTACAACTATAAAGATAAAGTCATGCCCCTTCGAAGTCTTCGGTAAACCTAACACAAAATCCATACTCAAATGAATCCAAGGTGAAGTTGCTTCTGGTAATGGAGTATACAACCTTGTATTTTGAGAACTTCCCTTACCAAATTGACAAACAGCACATCGCCTTACAAACCTACTCACATCCTTGAACATAT
>JBBYHM010304980.1:0-26944 GCA_038381775.1 Adansonia rubrostipa
GGCCGAACAAAATAGGATGTTTACATATATATATATATATATATATATATATATATATATATAAAAGCTGAAGCCTTTGGCAAAACAAGTAATTGGCCTACATGCATAGTTTATATGATTAACATGTGTACTATTTTAAAAAGATACCATATATCATATATTTAATGATAAATAATCAAATCAATTAAAATCATTTGTATCTTAAATATTAAA
Source organism: Adansonia rubrostipa (assembly GCA_038381775.1). Classification (NCBI taxonomy): domain Eukaryota; kingdom Viridiplantae; phylum Streptophyta; class Magnoliopsida; order Malvales; family Malvaceae; genus Adansonia; species Adansonia rubrostipa. Next base: position 214 of record JBBYHM010304980.1, read on the forward strand.
ATTCAAAACTTTTAGTAAAATAATAATTAACCAGTTTATTTTTACTAAATTACCTTAAATTATGTATTGATCATTGTTACTAAATTTAAATCAATTATTACTAAATAATCAAATGAATAAAATCTCTTTCTACCAATATAAAATAAATGGTTGACTAAAATGTATATAGTTTATTTATATATGTCATTTTACTTATTCCAATTTACTAGCTTCGGATTATAGTCAGCTTTTCTTAAAACAATATAATTACACAAGTTGAAATTGAAGATTTAACACGCTAATGCACGAATTATCCTTCTATATTGCATGTTAATATTACTACCTAAATTATATGCAACTTATTGTTTAAATAATAGATATTGCTATCCTGGCACACGTTCGAATAAAATTTATTTTGCATTCATGTACAATGTCATATTTTAAATTTTAAATTACTGTTTATGAACGTGTTCAATTAATATAGTATAAAGTATTAATGTATCAAATTATATATAAAATATTTTATATCATAATTATATTTAAATATTATATATAAACATAAATGCGATTTAAAGTATTGGATCTAATTTGATTCATCAACTCCTTGACTTAATACACGAATCATGTAAAATCATTCACCAATATCAATTTTTAACTGATTGCACGAAAAGAAATAAAGTCGTGCGTTTAATAAATTTATTTAGAATAAAACATATTAAACTTAATAAACATAAATAGATAGCTACAAATAAAGTGGGTCAACAATGCACGGATAATAAAATAAATGCAGAGTTTATTGTCACATCATAAAACTAAATGCACAATTAACCATATATAGTTGTAAAAGAAATTTGTCTATTGAAATTTAGTGATAGATAATAATAAATTTCTTTTACAAATAATAAAAGAAATAAATTATTATTATTTGTGAACAAATGCTTATATAATCTAATTTATTTGTTTAATTAAATATGCGGTCAACTCTCTATAACTGTAAAAGCTTTGTGCAGTATTCACACAAGAAAAATCAAGGAATAATTTCTTGATATTTAGCAAACAATTCATACAAGAAAATCAAGGAATTTATTCCTTGATTTTAGACAAACAAATATTATTGAAGTTTTATCCTTGGTTCTTTTTGGATATCTCGCCAAATTCTTCTAATTTGTTTCCTTTGTGCCTTCCATTGTTTTTTTCCTCTCTACTCACACATAAGTTACTATATTATTATTGTTTCTCTACCAAGGTAGTCAATACCATATCGGTAGGCGTACTATTTTTATTCTTATACAGGTACATATCGATACCAGTGTATTTCGGTATACCATTTCGAGTTTATCGGAGTTTGAATATTTTTAATTTATATATATATAAAATATTTTTAAATATGAAATAAATGAGATTAAATAAATTTTATATATTAAATATTCATCAATTATATATAATATTCTATAAAAAAACTTCATCAAATATAAAAAATCAATATCAGTTAAGTAGTAAAGTTAAAATTTTTTAATAATCACTAAATTTATGAGTAATTATGTCTAAGATTCATCAAATTTATGAGTAATTATGTATAATATTCATCAGATTTAAGATCAGTATTGGTTTAACTTTTTTTTTTACAAACTTATATTATGTACCAGTCGATACAGCTATTTTCGGTCGGTACCTACCTGTACGGCCAGTACAGATTGAACCCAAGACCGAAACAAAACTAATTATTGCCGCTACCATTATATATCAAAACCGGTACTGATATCGATACGATACCGACAACACTGTTCTCTACTGCAATTTTACTTTACAAGAAGTCTTTGGTGTAATTGCTAAAAAGTAATTCTCTGTTTATTTTTCATTATTGTTATCGTTTTCCCTGCCCTGTGTACTTTCTATTATTTTTTTCCTCTCTATTCATACATAAGTTAATGTTATCATTTTCTTTAATGCAGTTTGACTTTGTAACAATCTTTGGTGCTAGTGCTAAAATGTAATTTTCTTTTTATTTTTCATTATTATTAATGTTTTCTCTACAAACGTTTATTTTTCGTTATTGTTATCATCTTTCTATGCATTTGTAAGTAGCTCCTGATTATATTTTAAAATAATTTCAATCATTTAACATCAATATCAACATATTGACAATCTAACTTTGAAAGAAATTAGATAAAAGCATTCGATTTTTTAATTGTATTTTCAAAATTACTATTTACTGATAGGTTTATATGATTTCAATATATATTTTTTGTACTCTTTATATAATTAGATAAGTTTATTATTAAATAAAATTAATAATATACAATATACAATGATAAATTAGATATTCGTGCATATAGTACGACATTCGAATTCTGTGGGTTCAAAGAATTAATAATTCATCAAAGAAAATTAGATCAAACTCTTGAATATCGTATATTATAATTAAAATTATTGTATCTGTTTACTTAAACAGTAAATTATAATTTATTTTAATAAACCTTTAAACTTATTTTATATATATATATATATATATATATATATATATTCGATCCCGTGTAGCTTTATAGTGTAGGAGAATATAAACTATTCTATACAGTAACTTATATATAACCAGATTGACTATAGACTATATATAAGAGGTTTATATATACCGTCTGATTGATGTTACATATACCATATTGTATATTTAATAATCTCATGTAATTGACTTTGTATATATTAATATATGTCTCAAATAGTATGTATAATATGTATATTTAATATTAATTATTTACGACAAATTATACACATATCATAAATATGTTTATGGATGAAAGTATAAATAATTACGATAAATTGAATAGTATTATTATCTAAATAATTATTTAGCTTTTAATTAGATACTTTTAATCATAAATATAATATACATGTCAAATAGTCTTAAAACATTAAACTATCCATATTACGAATTTAAGATAAACAAATTATAAGCTTACACAGGTTTATGCTTGTAAGGTTTTCATTCATGAATAAAAATATATTTAATAAGTTTATTTATCGAATAATGTATTATCTCCTTTCAAGATTCCAAAATGTCTAAAGAATCACGTGAAGCATTTTCACCCAAGAACTTATAAAAGAATCTGCTATGAAAAAGGTTTGTATATGAGTTTATTGTTAGAATGTCAAAAGTTTAGATCCTTTACAGTTAAAGACATTGTTTGTTTTGAAGATAATTATATTAAATATAATATTATTTACGAGTTTTCTTAATTTTTACTAAATTAAAATATTCCAAATCTAAGCAAAAAACATAGATGTGTTGTCTTTATATTACTAATAAATTTAAAACTTATATTCTAAATAAATTTATTAAAATAAAAATATACTTTTGTGCATTGCATGGGTTTAAAACTTTTAAATTATTAAATACAAGTATTATTTGAAATTAATGAAATAAAAAAATTGATAAAAAATCATTATCAATCAAAACCATCGAACTCAATCGTTCAAAATTCGGATTACTGTTAAAATTGGAATTAATCTAATTTTAAAATAACACAAATTCAAATAATTTTAATGATTAATTTAAAATAATCTAAAATTAAGTTGATTTCATTGACCTAAATAAAATAATTTGAGTGATAAATCCAAATAAGTAAAACTCAAAATAATATAAATTTAATATAATCTAAATTCTAAATTAAATAATCCATGGAGAGGAAAAACCTTAATACGTGAGTGGAGATGTTTTAATTTCGTTCATTTTTGATAATATCAATTCGAAACAAGTGAGGCTATGTCCTAGCAAACTGGCTGTTGACAAAAATAGAGTCGGAGGAAGCCAAGTTTTCTTTGAGGAGGGCAAATGTAGTTGGTGTATATATATTTGATTATATTTAATATATAAATACATAAGTATATATTAAAGGGATTTCGAAAATTTTTGGAAGGACATAGGGTGATCAATTTAATTATATTTGATATATAAATACATATAAATATATATTTATATATTAAAGGAATTTCAAAAAATTTTGAGGGGCCACGACCCCACACCAAGCATACCCTTTCCCCCTAGCTAAAGTGATCATCAATCAAGAACTTTATTCTTTTTGAATGATATAATAAATTATAATAATTGAATTTGTGATGAATAATTAGCTGTTGGTAGAACTTTTACAGCCCATTAACACCTTACTTGCCATGATAGATTGCAACCCCAAAACTCAATTTCCACTCCCTATTTATTGAAAAGGCTAATCAAAGTCAAAGCTAGTTATCTTGTTCAAGAGCATTGCAATAATCCGACTCAAGTCATCGTCAAAAATATTTATATAATTTTTTAAGAGAAGATATTTAAAAATTTAATATTCAAATTTTAATATATAAAATCTCTTTTTTTTTTTCTGCAAGCACGTCACTTTTAATCTCACTTTTTAATGATATGTAACCCTAATAACTTTTCATTCATTTATGAATTGTGAGTTTTGTCGTCCGAGGAAAGTGATCAATGCATGCTTAAGCCCAACATTCAATCTTGCATCACTTTAAGTCCAACATTATATCTGTTGTGTGTTCGACTTATTTTAATGTCTTTAAGCCCGCACTCAATCATAGGTTATCTCATGGAATCACAAAAAAATCATAGGATATCTCAGCATGTTGTACTCTTGCTTTTTTAAAAAATAATGCATCATATCATACTAACTCTTGCAATTAGTTTAAAATTATTTCACCGGTCTCTTTAAAGAATTGGATTCTCTTAAAATTAAATTTTCTTTAATACTTGTAAATTCTCTATTTTCAGTTCTCTTTAGGTCTTAGAATCCATTGTACAAAAACAAATAATATATTATTTTTATGACAAATAGCACAAAGTATATATATTGAATGATAGGAAAGGAATTTCCGTTTCCAAATCCATATCCGCTATCTATCCTATCCCTTGTGAGATGGTTAGACGTTAAATTTGAAAGTAAAGAATGATGCTTCTTAATTAATTGAATTGGAATCAAAGAAAATAGCCACACCCATGCAATACCTTGCTTGCAATTAAAGCCATGCCCTCCTCTTTTCTTTTTTTTAATTTTTTGACTAATAAATTAAGTGAAGAATGAATCAATGAAAAAAGCACAGACAACTTGCAATTGTATTTCACACTACTCTAGCAGAGCAAATGTTAATGGAGAATTAGAGATAAGAAAAATGATGTTACCCTAATCTGATTCCCTGAAGAACTGTTTGTGTCGATATTACTTCTTTGGGAGCATAAACAATCAGCAAACAAAACATATATGAATAATCAATCAATCATAACATTTTTTCCTTGTTTTCTTGTTAGAGATGAAAAGAAAAATGGAAAATGTGTAAAGTAGTTTAATTATCTTTAAACAAAAGAAATTGGAGTTGCAATTTCAAACGTAAGAATAGCAAAAGAAATTTGAGAAGAGTGTATTAACTTTATTAGCTTTGAATTAATCTTAGTTTTGATATAACAATAACTTAATCTTAATTACCTTTTATTTAAGTATTTTTGGACTTGGTATTTTTCTTTGAAATATTTTGAATAATAGCAAAATATTCCAAACTGTTTTGGATACTCAAAAATGTGTTCTTAATGCATATCTAAGTATAAAACACTTTTTAAAAAAAGTTTCACAAGCCTTAAAATTTAAGAAAAAACTTTAAAAATGATTTTCATATGAATATATATCTATACCTTGAGTTTTTAGATTGATAAAATGGCTGGTAGTAGCTTAAGTATTCTAAAATCCTTGATTATATCGATATAGCCATCATGTGTATCGATACCCTACAAATTGTATTGATATGTGATATAGCTGTATAGATACATTAGCTTATGACAATCATATTTTTATGAAAATATATCAATATACACACACTTAAGTATCAATACCTTGGTACAGGTCTGAACAGCTCACAACGACTCTCCACTAACCTAGTTAATGCCCAACACCCGTAATTCATTCTCAAGCTATAAATAAAAATTAACAACAATTCAAGACATAATAGATACCAAGGTTGATCAAGAAATTCACAAGCAAGCTCTAAATTTTTCAAGTTTTTCATTCTCATCATATTTGTAATCACTTTATTCAAATTCATTTGCATATCTTTTTCCTTGAACTTAAACTCTTGAAACACCTACCTATTATAGGCTTTGATTTGTTTGCAAATACTTATTCATTTCACAAGGGATTTGTGTGAGATTAAGTGAGAACACTTAAGAATTTAGGTAAAATTCTAAAAAGGTGTTAAAAAGGTTTAATTTTACCCTCAAAAGATAATATTATAAGTTTATACCTTAACCTTAAAGGTAACATTTCACTGGTGAATTGAGGAAATCACCTTGGCAAGGAAGTGCCAAAAAAAGAAAACATAGGATTTGAGTTCAAAGACCGAACGTCTATATATCACGTGTTTGATCTTCTCATTTTCAACTCATTTTTATCTTTATTTAATTTTAATTTTTTATAAAAGTTAATTTTGGATTAAATTTTTAAATGAACCAATTCATCCCTTATTGGTTCATTTTTTTATTTAAGCGAACAATTGGTATCAAAGCTCTAGTCTCTATTGTAGATCTAGCAACCTTAAGAAAAGATCCTTCAAATAGCTCAAATGGAAAATACAAATATAGTGCTTAAAGCTTTGAGAAGTTCACAGAAGATAAAAGGCTAGGATTGCAGGCCATTTCATCATGAGACCTCCTCTCTTCAATGAAGAAAACTATTCCTATTAGAAGACAAAGGTGAGGCTTTTTGTTCAAGCCAACAATTATAAAGTACGAAAGGTCATCACCAATAGACCACTCATTCTTAAGAAAAGATTTAGAGAAATTGTTGTGCTAAAGGAAGAAAATGAGTGGGATAACCAAGATATTAAGATGGCATAATTTAATGTTAAGGCCATGCACACACTATTTTATGTTATAGGCACAAGTAAGTATAACAGAATTTCACTTTGTTACAATGCCAAACAAGCTTGGGACAGATTGGCAACAATTCATGAAGGAACAAGTCATGTTTAGGAATCTAAAATTACCATGTTCACACTTGACTATGAGGTGTTTAAAATGAAATCAGTTGAAACCACCAAGGAAATGTCTAACTGGTTTACAAATGTGATCAACGGTCTAAAGCACTTTAAAAAAAAATCTAAACAAAAAGATAGTGAAGAAGTTTCTGAATCTTCTTCCTAAGTTTTTGAAGGCAAAGGTGATAGGGATTAAAGCATCTAAGGATCCTAACATACTTTCCTGGGATAAACCCATAAGTTTTCTCCTAACCAATGGCATGAAGATCAATCATGGTCAAAAGCTCCAAAGAAAGCTAGTATTACCTTTAAATCAACCACTTCAAATGAAAAAGATGATAAAGAGCTTGAGAAAAATTAAAAAAATGGCCATGTTTGCAAAGAGGTTCAGTAAGTTCTTAAAAATGAACAAAGCATAAAGACCTCTAAAAAGAGAGATGGCAAAGGAAGAATCAAGCAAAAAGGAAAAGGATCTTATCATTTGTTATAAGTGTAAGAAACTAGGCCAGATCAAATCTCAGTAACCGATGTGAAAGAAGCAAAACTCAAAGTAAAAGAAGAAGCTATGCGGACTACATGTTAGCAATCGTGACAGTCTAACAATGATGATGATGAAGTAACCAACTTATGTCTTATGGCTCTTGAAGAGCCCATGGTATTTTTTAAAGCTAATCATTATGCATTTAATAAGTTACAAGATGCCTTCAATGAATTAACATTAGAATTTAAGACTATGAATTTGAAATATAGGAAGATAATTTCTAAAGTTAATGAAGAAAATGAATATTGAGCATTACAAAGAATAATTTTGAAAAACAAGTCGATGTTTAGAAAGTCGAGATTGATGATTTGACTAAAATATACAAACTTGCACAACTTATTTTTTGGATTCGATATGGCAAAACAAAAGCTAAATGACATGCTAGAAACATAAAGAGCTTTCTTTTACAAAATGATTTAAGCTATAATGGTACTAAAAAAGAAACTTTTTTGAATTTTTTTTTTTTTTGTAAAACCAAACAATCCATATGATGTATCTAGCTTGTATACTCATTGCCATACTAGGTCATGCATATCATTTTTGTCCTTTAGAGATTGTGATTTATAAAAATAAACTCACTAATAGTGTGTGGATTCATAAAGTAGTTAGCACATCTTAAGATAAGGTTACTAAAATGAAATGGATCACAAAAGACGCAAAAATTGTAAACATTAGCGCTCAAGGACCTCAAAAAATTTAAGTACCAAAAACAAAATGTGACGTATTTGTAGAAGAAAAAGCAATACTTTAAGGAAAATACAACAAAAAATTATTGGTACATTGATAGTGGATGCTCAAGGCACATGACTGGAGACAAAAGTCAAATTCTTAGAGTTAAGGCCTAAAGATAGTAGGGATGTTACTTTTGGTAATAACTTAAAAAAAAACATATTCAAGACATTAGAACCATTGGTAATAACTTAACTAATATTGAGTATTTTCTTTTTGTCAAGGTCTCAATCATTAACTCCTTAGCATTAGTCAATTGTGTAATAAAGGTATAAAGGTTATTTTTTGAGTTCATGAGTTGTTAAGTTGTTGATATCAAGTCAAACCAAAATTATTTTCATAAGACATAGACAAGGAAATATTTATAATTTGCATTTAGATGACTTATCATCTTAAAATATTTATCATGTTGCTCATGATGATAGAACTTGGTTGTGGCATAGGAGATTAAGGCATGCTAGCATGAATGTAATTTCTAAATAATCTAGGAACCTTGTTGGATTGCCAAAAATGTAATTTGGAAATGATAAAGTGTTATTGCATGTGTTCAAGGAAAACATACTAAGAAATTCATTATAACCCATTAATATTAATTCAATCACTAGAGTGTTAACATTAATTTATATTGATCTTTTTAGTCCTAAGTAAGACATTAAGGTTAGGTGGTAAAAAAATATAGATTTGTCATTGTGAATGATTACATTGGATTTACTTATGTTCTCTCTTTAAGCTTTAAAGATAAGCCTTAGAAAAATTCATCACTTTTTGAAAAATCATTCAAAATAAAGATATTTTATTTCAAGTGTAAGAAATGATCATCGGAAAGAATTTGAAAATCTTGGGTTTGACAAATTTTATAATAAAAATAGTATTAGTCATAATATCTCGGCTCCTAGAATCCTTTAACAAAATGGAATTGTTGAGAGAAAAAATAAAACCTTGAAAGAAATGGCTAAGAACATGCTTTGTGAAAATTAGTTTATCAAGATATTTTTTGGTAGAATCCATAAACATTTTTGTTATATTATAAACAGAATTACGTTCAGGCTAATTTTAAAGAAAACTCCATATGAACTTTTTTAAATAAAAAAAAAACATAACATTAGCTATTTTCATCATGTTAGATGTAAATGTTTTATGCTAAAAAATAGAAAAAATAATCTTCATAAATTTGAAGCAAAAGGTGATGAAGGCATTTTTCTTGACTATTTTATGAATTCCAAAGCTTTTTGAGTTTTATTAAGAGAATCTAAGTTGTTGAAGAATTTATTCATGTTATATTTGATGAAACTAACTCAACCTTGAGAAAGGTATCTATTGATAATGATGATATAGAAATATATATAGAAAATCAAGTTGAAGCATTACACAAGGAGCATCAACAAGATTTTTAAAAATGAGAGCCCTCAACTAAGGATGAACTTCATGGGCTAACTCAAGTTGAAAGAGAAAGAAATCATCCTAGAGAGTTTACTTATGTCAAGGAAGATGAAATACTTGGTGATCTAAATCAAATAGTAAGAACTAGATCTTCTCTTATAAATGTATGTGATTATATAGCTTTCTTTTTGGAAATTGAACTTAAAAATATTGATGGAGATGATCATTGGATTATGGCCACACAAGAAGAGTTGAATTAATTTGAGAGAAGTGAGGTTTAGAATTTAGTAGAGAGACCTAATAACTATCTTTTCATAAGTACAAAATGGGTATTTAGAGATAAACTTGATGAACATGGAACTATTGTTAGAAACAAGGCTAGATTAATAGTTAAAGGGTATAATTAAGAATAAGGAATTGATTATAATAAGACTTATGATCATAGCTAAAATAAAAGTCACTAGAATACTTTTAGCTTCTATATGCTTTAATGATTTTAAGTTATTTCAAAAGTGCATTGTTAAATAGTTTTATTAATGAGAAAGTTTATGTTGAAAGACATCCCAATTTTGAAAATCCTTATTTTCCTAATCACATATTTAAACTTTCAAAAGCTTTATATGGTTTTATGCAAGCTCCTAGAGTATGGTATGAATGGCTTTCAAAATTTTTAATTGAAAAAGGTTTTACTAAAGGCAAAGTTGACATTTCATAAAAGTTAAAGGCAAGAACATTCTAGTAGTTTAAGTTTATGTTGATGATATTATATTTGGTGCTACTAATATGTCTCTTTGTCAAGATTTTTTTTGCTTATGCAAGGTGAATGTTAGATGAGCATGATAGAAGAATTAATATTTTTTTGGAACTAAAGTTAAGCAATCTAAAGGTGGCATCTTTATTAATAAAACAAAATATATAAAGGAGTCATTTAAGAGGTCCACAATAGATGAAACAAAACTTTGCACCACACCTATGAGTACTTCAATAAAACTTGAAAAAGATGAATGAGGTAAATGCATTGACTCCAAACTTTATAGGTCTATGATTGTTTCATCACTTTATCTTATTGCAAGTAGACTCGATATAATATTTAGTGTAAGCCTATACGTTAGATATCAATCTTCACCTAAGGAGTTACATTTAATAGCCATAAAAAGAATACTTTGTGATCGTAGAGACACTCCTAATGTAGGCTTTTGGTACCCAAAATGATCAGCAATTATTTTGCAAGCTTATTTTGAGAGGGATTTTAATGGTTGAAAAATTTATAAAAAAACATTTCCAATACTTGTCTTTTCCCTGCTTATATCATGGTTTTGCAAGAAACAAAATAGTGTTGCTTGTCATTTTCTTGGAAATATGCTCATATCATGGTTTTATAAGAAACAAAATAGTGTTGCTTTGTCCACAACCAAAGTGGAATACTTATTCGCAGGAAGTTATCATGCCTAAATTTTATGGATAAAACAACAAATAGAGGATTTTTGAATGACCATGGATCATTTTACTATTAAATGTAACAATGTTGGTGCCATAAAGCTCACTAAAAATCTCATTCAACATTTTAGAGCTAAGTGTAGACACCAATTTCGTCTAGGCCTCTTTTTTGATAGTTTTAAATATCTAAGAATGATAACCTAGCAGCCGCCTAATAGAACTTCCTTCATGTGGGCTAGGAATCTTCAAGACCTATTTGGTCATACCTAAATAGCCACATATGCAAGTGATGGGAAAAATGAAGTTATAAGGGCTGTAGAGAATAAATTTTTGATAAAAAGACAAATATTCAAGAGCAAAATTAGTTTTTAAATATTTTCGTGACCAATGTTGAAATTTATTTTTTCACACAATGTTATGGTCAAAATTTTTATTTTTAAGGGTTTTTGAAGATTTTTTGCAAAATTTTGAAAGATGATAATTGCATATTTTTACTGATACATATATAGTATTTATGCCAGTACTCAGCCGAAAAAAAAAATATTCAAGAGAATATTTCTATTGGCATTTTATACTAGGAGGTATCAAATTGTTAAATTTATTTATTAAATTTAAAATTTTCACAATACTGCAAGTATCATGCTTGTGAATTTTCAATAAAATTTGTTCAAGATTTTAGATTTTTTCTTTATTATTTTTATTGATTAATATTTTGAGATGTATTAAATTTAATTCATTTTTGTAAGTTTGAAGTAATTTTTGGAGTTTTTTTGTTCCAAAATACTAACCTTTCTTATTTGTAAATTTTTTTGTAAAATTTTTCCAGCTTATAATTTTAAATATTTTCATGCATTTCATTAAATTGGCTTAGATGAAGTTTTTTGAAATTTTGGTTCATTTTTATTAAATTTTCCATATATATCATTTTCTTCCATAAGATTTTTTTCTCCTGAAATGCTATGACTTTGGGATATCCAATCAAGATTTTTTTTTTCATTATTGTGATTTTATTTCTTTCATTTCCAAAATTTTGTTTATATTTATTAATTTTAATTTTAATTTTTTATTTATTTTTATTTTTAATTTTGGAATTTTACAAGCTAGTTTCATGGAAACTAATTTAGTTTGATTTTAACTTTCTGCTAACCAATTTTAACTTGATTCTAACTATGTCATTAGGTGATCATATCTTGATAATCATCAATATGATGAGTCATACATGATAATTTAATGAATGCTTATCATAATTTACAAATATCCTTGAAAAAAATAAAATTGATTTACAAATATCCTTCCCTATAAATAGGGGAAGGATGCTTCGAGTGAAAAAATGGTTTTCCAAGTTAAAAAAAAAATAGAATACTTCAAAAAAAATCAAGTTTTCTACACTTTTAAGGTAAAAACACTCAGAAAATTTTCAGTTTTGTTTATTTTATTCATTTTTCTTCCTTTTCATGAGCCCGATTACTATTTATTTTCATGGATTTTGATTCATGTTGAAAGGCCAAATATGAAGGCCATGATCAATTTTCTTGATTCAATAATAATTACGAAACAACTATTTATTTTAGAGTCACCACCAATCTATTTTGGCTAGGTGAGATTAATCATCTATCAGAGTTCATATTTTGAGGGTTATGAACCCCTTAAAAACAAACTCTGAGATCCGCAATAATACCAAAGATTACATGAAAGGGTTCGAGAGTCGATTACAATCATGATTAAGGATCGATCCCTCTCATGACGCCCGACAATCAGTACCTTGTTAATTACATGTTAACTTAAAATTTAATTTTTATCTAGTTTTAGTATTTGATATTTAATTATAATTATTGTTTATCGAAATTAAATTTTGTAAAACAAATTTATTTTTTCATATGAGAAAATTGGTTTTCAATATTTTTTGAAAATCAAAATATCTTTCGTGCCCTATCGAAGTATTAAAGGAACACAAAAGGTTTTACCATTATATCTCTCACACCCCATCGGAGAGCTAAAGGAGTGTGAATGGTTTCAACAGTTAAAATATTATCCCACCCCATCGGAGAGTCGAAGGAATACGAAATGTTTTATTTTTATAAAATTTAAAAAAAAAAGTAAATTTTCTCACTTTGAAAAAGGATATCTTATTATTAAAATAATATACAAAACCTCTTCCATATGTTAGGAGTAATTCCATGTACTACTTTAACTAGGAGACACTGCTTTAATTGTTGAAATTTTTCATTTTTATTAATAATAATAATAATATTTGTCCTAAGACTTGGTTTCGACTGCATGTATGAAACTAGACTCCAAGGACCTGAAGATGGTCGATAAGACCAAAATATTCTTTAAAGTATCTTCAGCATGAAAGAATCCTAGTAATGCTAAAAGACATAGTTTTAATGCAAAATTATTAAAAATGCCTTTAGGATATACCTTTGATATAAAAGTATCTCGGTAACTCTAAAAGACTAAAAAATGATCGTAAAAAATAAACTTATCCTTAATGCACACCTTCGCCATGAAAGAATCCTAGTTACTACATAGGACTTAGTTCTAAGTTTAATTACTAAAATGCCATTAGGAACTACTTTCATTATGAAAACATCTAGATAACCTTAAAGGGCCTGAAAATGATAGGAAATAATAATTTTATCCTAAATGCATAGCTCAAATATTAAACGTGACCTAAAATGCAAAAATTACAACTAGATCTCTAAATTTTTAAAAATTACACTTTAAGCTCGAAATGACTAAAAATGCAAGAAATGTTCCTAAAATGACCAAAATACCCTAAATGGGTAATTTAATATGGGAAAAAACTATTTTAACCTTAAAATGCAAGGCTTTTCTAAATGGTCTCTAAACATTTCTAATTTCTCAAAATAGCCTTTAAATAAAATATAACACGTAAACAAATATCAAACACATCAAAATCAACATGGAAAACATACAAAAAATCACAAGATCCATTTGGCCAAACTCATGTGGCCTTGGAATAATTTTTTCATTTTTGCAAGTTGATCTTTATATCATGATCACAAAATAGCACAAAAATAAAAAACTTTACAAATAAATCATTACAAGGATTAGCCAAACTTGGAATCACCTTTCCAAGGCCTTCAAAATTTTGGGAAAGTTATTTTCACACCCACAACTTTCAACATTACAAAATAGTCTTAAAGGTTATGAAAATAAATGGGAAAATTTATCCAAAGGCCTTTAACAATTTTGGCCAACACTAATCAACCAAGAACAAATTTTTCAACATGGCTAAATGAATAATCGATACATATCCTAATTTCTACCAATATGTATACAATCATGAAATATAGACATATAAACATACTTTATCAATGAATAATTATGAAAATGCCTAGAAAATAGTAGAAAATCATGTACATAATAACATAACATCATTTCCACAAACAAACATATATTTTCATGGTAAAAATCAAATTATTGTACTAAAAATCAAACATAGCAATTAAATCAAGAAGATTGATCATGGCCTTCATACTTGGCCTTTCAACATGGATCAAAATTCATGACCATAAATAGTCACTAGGCTCATCCAAAGGAAGAAAAATGAATGAAATAAACAAAAACTAAAAATTTTCTAATTGTTTTTCATTAAAAGCATAGAAAACTTGATTTTTTTTCTTAAGTATTTTGGCTATTTTTTTTTTGGAAAACCATTTTTTTCACTTAAAGCATTACCTAAGGTGAGAAAAAATCCCATTGGCCAGAAATCAATTTTATTTTTATTATTATTTTATTTTTTTCATGGATATTTGTAAATTAGAATAAGCATTCATTAAATTATCATGTACTATTAGCCTAGTCATTATATATGACTCATTATCTTGATGATTATCAAGATAAGATCACTTATGACATAGTTAGAATCAAACTAAATTGGTTAGGGGAAAATCAAAATCCAACTAAATTAGTTTCAATGAAACTAGCATGTAAAATTTCAAAATTAAAAATAAAAATAAATAAAAAATTAAAATTAAAAACATAAACAAACTTTTGGAATTGAAAGAAATGAAATCACAATAATAAAGAAAATATTGATTGGAAATGCCAAACTCGTAGAATTTTATGAGAAAAATCTTATGAAAGAAAATGGCATATATGGAAAATTTATTAAAAATGAGTTGGAATTTTAAAAACCCCATCCAAGCCAATTTAATAAAATATGTGAAAATATTTAAAATTTTAAACTTTGAAAAATTTTATAGATAAGGAAATGTTTATATTTTGAAACTTAAAAAAAAAAAAAATCTAAAAATTACAGTCAAATTTGTAAAAATGAATTAAAATCAACACATTACTCAAAATGTTAATTAATAATAGTAATAAAGATAAAAAGTTGAAATCTAAAATAAATTTTACCAAATAATTCACAAGCATGACACTCGCAGTATTATGAGAAATTCAAATTTCATAAATAAATTTAACAAGTTAACACCTTATACTACAAGATGCCAATAAATTTTTTTTCTTGAATATTTTTTATTGTTGAGATTGAGTATCTGCATAAATACTACACAAGCATTATTAAAAAAAAATTACGACTATCATTTTCAAAACTTCATAAAAAAATTTAAAATCCCTAAAAATGTAAAATTTGACTATAATCGTTGTATGCAAAACCAAATTTCAAAATTGGTCATAAAAATAATTAAAAACTAATTTTTCTCTTGCATAGTCCCTTCTTATCCAAGATTTATTCTTTATAAGTTTTGAAACTACATTTTTCACATCATATGCATATGTGGCCATTTTAGGTATGATTAAATAGGTCTTGAAATTGCCCAACTACCTAGAGGAATTTGACCTCTATTAGGGCGGCCACTAGGTTCTCATTCTCAAATATTTAAGACTATCAGAAGAACAGGTCCAAATGAAGTTAAGTGTCTACACTAAGCAAATTGAAATAAAGCACATTTTATTAGAGATTATGTCCAAAAAGGTGATTATGCTTGATTTTGTTGATACTTTGCATCAATTAACAAAATTTTCACAAATCTCTTGATAAAGATAAATTTTATACCATTAGAGGTAAGCTTGGATTAATGGAGGCTCCTTGATCATGTTTTGATATTCTACATGAGGAGAACTTTTTTGAATGATGCTTGAATTATGGAAACATTGTTTGTTATGTTAACCATGTTTTATAGACGTATTTGGTCATTTATGATCTTAATGAAGTTCTTTAATAGTATTTGATTCATGAAAATTTGAGTTGAATTAGTGATTTGATGTTATGTAACATTTTCGATGATTTGAAGTTGTTAAATTCTTTCTCTTTGAACATGCAAAGTTGTCACTAAAATAAAAAATGCATAGCTATGTCCAACTTTGCAGATGCATAGTTTAATATTCTATGGTCTATTTCAATCTCAAGTTTTCACTTTGAAAATAAATTTTTAATTCAAAATTTTCCATGAAAAACTCAAATTTAATGATTTTTTAACCTTTGAGGATCAATTCATGAACAATGCTTTCATTTTATATGGTTTATAATGAAAACTAAAAAGTTTTCACATATGTTTTCTAGTTTTCCAACACCTTATATCGGTACAATATTTAAAATTTGGAAAAACAAAACTTAGTTTATGTTCATGGTATCAATACAATGTTCATCTTATTAATATATTGTATCGATACAAATGACTCATATTGATACAATGGCTTTATATAGGCCCCCAACGTGTGCATTCTCTCATCGAGCTATTCTACCTTTTTTTTTTCTCTCAACTTCTTTTGTTACTTATCCTAAAATTTTTAAATTTTTTTGTCTCTCAACTTTTAATCTATTTTTCATCTCAAATCCATTGTCCACTATCAAACTTTTTCTTTTTTATCATGCAGTTTATCCAAACCCTATCCGAATTTCACTTAATTTCAAAAATTCTTATCTTCAAACTCCAACTCTAATTTCCTCAAATTCTTCGATTCCCCTTCAAAATTATGTTATATTTGTTGTGATTCCCTTCCCCTGTCACCTTTACTGTGTTTATTATGGATTGTATCCAATTTCTACTTCACACATATCTCAAATCTATCCCCCAAAAGCTACTGCCTACAAAGTGTTTGAGGAATTGCCTCAAGCAAGCTGTCCCTCTACCTAGCCTGCTACACTATCCACCCCCTAGTTGGCCTACAACATTCTTCCACTCATCCCTAACACCTCTTGCCTTTAGGTTGTGATTGTAAAACCTTTTCAAACCCATCAAAAACATGTCCACTTTTATCTGAACCACTCTTGACGTGACCTTCGTCTGACCCTTTTCATTCCCACGTACCATTCTCCGAACCTGACCTCTGTAATCGTTCAATAAAAGTCCCTTTGGACCATTTTCACTCTGACATCTTTTCACTGCCTCCTTGAACCAAACAATCCATAAAAGTTAATCATCTGATCACTTATGCCACTACTTCTTCCTTCCACCAACATTAAAATCAACCTCTAAACCCACATTCTAACCTACTTCAATCCTTCACTGACTCATGCTTTCATAACGCTCAAGTTTGTGAATATTTTAATACCATTTATGCTCAAATATCTATCAAATATTGTCGACTTATTGATTTTCTTTTTTTTTTTCATTCCATCATTTTCCCAATACGTCTAAACCTTCAACGATTTCAAATGGACCTTATTCTTCTCCTTTGATTACCTAATTCACAAGAACCTTTTTCATGCATTCTTTAGTAACATTTCATTTGTTTTTAACGATCATAGTGATCGTATCATCGTCATTCACTCCTACCTTTTAGGTCATGTATTTGTTACCACCCAAGCATCCATTACTATCGTGTTTAATATTTTGGATAAGGCATAACCAAAGAAAGTACATCACTCGTTAACTTGTACACCCTAACAATAAAGCCACCTTACATCTTTCCTTGGATTTACATCTTATTATTTCCCATGTCATCCATCCTTACAGCACCAAATATACCAATCTTTGCTCAATCAATTAGTACTAGCTACTAATGGTCCAAACTAGTCATCATCTCAAACTTGCTTGCTTCATCTTTGCTGATCTCATCAATAATGTCAAAAGTTCTTACACCCTCCTCCATGGCATGCTTTTGAGCTACTATTCTAAGGCTTAAGGCATCGACCTTTCTTGTGACCTCGATATCTCGATCACTCGACATAAATATCTTATCTAAAAATCCATGGGCAAGATTAGTTATGACCTTGAAGGTGGCAATTAAGCCATGAGGACAACCACTAATACCACCAGCGCAATCAGATACTCTTGCACCCCATGATGCTGCTAAGCACATCAATGACCTTGAGCATCCTAACATCCATGGTGGTATGACATGTAGCATGATATGTCATTCTTCTGCCAGCCACCAATACCTTTTTCCTCCACATTTGTCAACATGCATACCATGTTTGATACTATCATGGGCACCTTGATATGTGGGATCAACGTTTTGCCTACATTGACACTTAACTTATCACTATTGAGCATCATCAGTGAGAGTTGATCGAGCAATTTCATGCCTTCTTGAAGGCTTTTTATCATGTCGATTTGCCTCTTCCTCCAATCACTAATCTCTTGACTGATGATGCTTAATATAGCTAAGCTACTTTTAGGATCCCTCGTATGCCTTTAGGACTTTATTTTCTTTGTTTGTATGTTTTTCAAACTCGTACATCTTGTTGGATATATTTTATGCATTCTTTTGTTACTGAAATTATCCTTTCTCATATGCATTGTAAATTGGATTATGCTTATTTCTTTTAGCTAGCTTTAAATTGGCCATTTTTTTTATATAAGAAAAAAGGGGGATGCTATAAATTTGCTTATTGCTATAAATTTGCTTATGGATATAAAATTCTTAACATTGAATACTTTTATATGTTGGTATAATGGATATTGGATACATTGATATAAATCATTAACATGATGAATATTAAATGTTAATACCTCCATGAAAATACTGCACATGGTATGAATATTGTTGGGATAATAACATGTTGATAAAGTTGATATTGAATACTTACACATATTGACATTTTATAGCTTGACATTTTATTTGTGATAATTGTGGAAAAAATTATTGATCTGAAATTTGATCGCTTCAATACTTTCAAAATGACTTTTTCTAAAATTCAAATCTTCGAATATAATCTTTTATTAAAGAGAGCTTTCATTGAAAATCCTTAAATATTCCAGGGGGACTTTTTTAACTAGCAAATTTATATAAAGTTTTATCATATCAAAAAGAAGAAGATTGTTAGTTTTATTAGCTTTAAATTGGTCCTAGTTCTGATATAAAAATAACTTAATCTTAATGTATTTAAGTATTTTTGGACTTGGTATTTTTCTTTAAATTATTTTAAAAATATTTTGAATAACACCAAAATATTTCAAAATCTTTTGGATACTAAAAAATGTATTCTTAATGCATATATAAGTATAAAATATTTTTGAGAAAACTTTCTCAAGGTTTAAAACCAAGAAAAACAGTTTAAACATGATTTTCATATGAATGTATCGATACATTGTGCTTTTATATCAATACAATGCTTGACAGTAACTTAAATATTCTGAAACCCTTAATTTTATCGATATAGGCTTCATGTTTATTGATACATGATACAGCTGTATCGATACATTAGCTTGTAACGGTAATATCTTTATGAAAATGTATTGATACACACATTTAGTATTGATACCTTAGTGCAGATCTAAGTGCAAACACGCATTTGTGAAGCTCACAATGGCTATCTACCAACCTAATGAATGCCCAACATTTATAATTTTTTCTCAAGCTATAAATAAAGGTTCACAAAAATATAAATAAAGCTACGAAGATTGACCAAGAAATTCACAAGCAAGCTCAAAATTGTTTTATTTCTCATCCTATTTGTAGTCACTTGTATTCTTCAAGTTTATTTGTATCTCTTCTTCCTTAAACTTTAGCAAACACTCCCTATTAGAGGTTTTGATTTGTTCGCAAACACTTATTCATTTCACAAATGATTTGTGTGAGATCGATGGAGAACATTCAAGACTTTGGGTAGAATTGTAAAAGGGAGTTAAAAAGGTTTTATCTTAGCCTCAAAAGATAGTGTTATAAAGTTATATCTTAGCCTCAAAGATAATATTTTCACGAGTGGATTGTCAAAATCACCTTGGTAAGGAAATGTCAAGAAGAGAAGATGTAGGCTCTGAGTTCAAGGATCGAACCTTTATATATGATGTGTTTGATTTTATCACCCTTAACTCATCTTTATCTTTATTTAATTTTAATTTTTTATTAAAGTTGATTTCGAGATTAAATTTTTAAAAGAACCAAATCACTTTTTCTCGATTCATTCCTTTATTTCAGCTAATAAAATGATTAAAGATTTCAGATTTTTACCTAGTTTTTTTAATTTTTTTTTTTTAAATGGAGGAAGGGGGAATGATGCTGTGGAGGAGGTGGAACGGGATTGTTGTTTTATTTCTCTTTCTTTTTTTTTTCAATTAATGTAACAATATTTTTGTATTAATAAATTTTATTGGCCTAATAAAACAAACTCAATGAAAATATTTTTATATATGAAAATACCATTTGTTTTCATATTCCTTTTGATTTTTTATTTAAGAAAAAAATCTTAAATATAATTTAAAAAATACTAGAATTTATATTTTTTTTTTTTGAATTCAGTTATCCTTAAAACTCATTATCATAAAATTGGGGATGAAATTAAAAACCACTTTAAATAATTTTAAATTTATGATATGAGAAACGTTTTTCAAATCGTCTTTTTTACTCATCTTTAAAGATTCCTTGTTTTGTATTGAAAATTAAATTTTATAATTTTATGTTTTATTATTTAAAATTGATTTAGTGATAAGTAATTTCATTTTAATATATAAATTTATATTATAATATCTAAAAATATTTAAATAAATAATTTTTAAGGAAAATTCCATTTTAGAAGAATGAACTTTTTATTTTTAAATAAAAGAGAAAGGAAAAATTTTGTCTACATAAAAGGAAATAGCAATAATTGAAATCATTAACAAGGTAATCGCCGTTAACTTCATCTATACTAAGTGAACCAGCTCCTTTGCTTTTTTTTTTTTTTAATCTTTATACTTGATGCAGATAAAAATATTTTACATCAAATTAAAAATAATTAAAATTAAAAATATTTTATATTAAATCTTAAATTATAGTAAATAAAATACTAGTTATATATATTATAAATATATTAGAACTAAATTTAAAAATTAATATATATATATATATAACAAATAATAGATATTGGAACATATATTTGATATCTGTCCTAATATGGAATGGGTCAGTTTAAATTTTAATCTTTCTACTTGATGCAAGGGTCAGTTTCTACTAAGAGATCTAACCTCAAATATATATATTAAGTAAATTATATATATATATATATAAATTAAAAATACTACTTAAAAATAATAAAAGATTAAAAATATTTTATATTGAATGCCGCTTTAAAAATAATAAAAATTAAAAATATTTTAAATTAAATTTTGAATTACTATATAAAATAATAAAAAAATTGAAATGTATTTTATATTAAATCTCAAATAACTATTCAAAAATATTAAAAAATTTAAAATGTTTTATACTAAATCCCAAACAATTATTTAAAAATAATAAAAATTAAAAATATTTTATATATGTATTGAAAAAAGTCAATTTGATATTGGTTCTTTTTGTGAAAAGTAGTTGGTTCAATTAAAGTCATATGTACTTTTAGTTAAAATCGTATGCACATACTATTGTTGTTAGATATAAATTCAGTCATAATTATATGTAAATTCAATTTTATTCGAAATAATCCTCCTTTCATGAAAGGAACCTATTCCTTAAGCCAAAAAAAATTCACAAATTAAGAAAGAGAATTGACCTCTCCATGAAAGGAAACGACTCTTTAGGCCAAAAATATCATCTTTACAATATGTACATTTAGTTAAAATCATATGTACATACTATTATAGTTATATGTATATTCAATTAATAGTCATATGCACATTCAATTTTATTCAAATTAACCAATCCTTCCCGAAAAGAATTGACTCTTTAAGCCAAAAAAAAGATTTTTACTATACGTATATATAATTATGCTATATGTACATAAAATTTTTCTGAATGTACATATTGTCTTAAAAATATATTTTATATTAAATCCTAAAATTACAATCTAAAATTTTTTTATATTAAATCCACAATTATTATTTTAAAATAATAAAAAAATTAAAAATTTGATATGTACATATAGTATAATTTAAATGTACACATTGTAAAAATGATATTTTTGGCCTAAGGAGTGTTCCTTTCATGAAAAGGTTAGTTCTCTTTCTTAATTTTTTTTTTTTTTTTGCTTAAGGAGTCAGATCTTTTCATGGAGGATTTGTTCCTTCGCATAAATTGAACATACATATGATTATAACTATATATATATATATATGACAATAACAATATGTACATATAATTTTAACTAAATATACATATGACTTTAAGTGAACTAACCCCTTTCATAAAGAGAACCAACATCAAATTAAAATTTTTCCAATACTTATATAAAATATATTTTAAATTTTTTTACTATTTTTTAAATAGTTCAAAATTTATTATTTTTAAGTTGTAATCCTAAAATTTATTGTAAAATATTTTTTAATTTTCTTATTTTCTAAATAATAATTTGAGATCTAATATAAAATATTTTAAAAATTTTATTATTTTTAATAGCTATTTGAGATTTAATATAAAATAGTTTTAATCTTGTATTTTTTAAATAATATTTTTAATATGTATAATTTATATATATTTGCGGTCAGTTCCTTTGGTATAGAAACCAACCCTTGCTATTTTAGAACATATATTAAATATAAGTTTCAATATATATTTCTTTATTCTTAAATTTAGTTCCAATATATATAATATAATAAATATTTTATTTACTATAATTTGACATTTAATATAATATTTTTTATTTTATAGGTTTTTAAATAGAAATTTGGATTTAATTGAAATATTTTTAATTTTTATTTTTAAATAGTAATTTAAAATTTAATATAAAATATTTTTTAATGATTTATTATTTTTAAATAATATTTTTAATATATATTAACCTTTGCCATATTTGAACATATATCAAATATATATTCTTATATATATGTATATTTATTATTTTTTAAATGTAGTTTCAATATATAAAATTAATATTTTATTTAATATAATTTGAGATTTCATATAATATTTTTTATTTTATAAATTTTAAATAGTAATTTGAGATTTAACAAAAATTTTTAAATTTTTTAAATAGTTATTGGGGATGAAATACTTTTAAATTTTTTATTATTTTTAAATAATAATTTAAGATTTAATATGAAAATTAATAGAAAATGTTTTTAAAATTTTATTATTATTTGAATAGTACTCAAAATTTAATATAAAATATTTTTAATTTTTTACATTCAGCAAAAAAATATTATCCTTTCTTTTTTATTTAAAAATAAAAAATTCTTTTTCTTAAAATGAAATTTTTTCTAATTTTTATTTAATACGATTAAATTATATAAAAAATTCCCATCCTTAAAGAAGATATTTTAGTGAAAGTACTGTTTAAACTTCAAAATTAAGATTTATTTGGCCAAAAAACTTAAGAATCAACGAAGTTATCGAAAAAAAATTTTAAAAATTGGAATAATGCATATATTTTTCCAGTTTTTCCACGCTAAAATTGTTTTTTCGTAAGAAATATATATACTATAACAAATGTAAGCTGTGTTTCCTTTTCTAATGGAGTTTCAGTGTTTCTTAAAAATTATTTTCCTTCTTTTTTTTTTTCGAAAAAGCGTTACTGATGTTGCTCGAGAGAAAAGTAAATAACTCCTTTGGGTCTTTAGCGAGAAGAAAAAGATAGGACAATTTTCATGGAGATAAATGTTTCCAGTACAATGTTTACGGAGATCGTCAAGATCAGCCCCACTTGAAACTCTCTCTCTCTCTCTCTCTCTCTCTCTCTCTCTCTCTCTCCCTCCATTTCTATCTTTTGTTGCCTTTTTCCAGTGATTTTGTTGAATTGGCTTTGGACCCCATATGTTTATTGAATGGTCCTTTCTGTTTTAAAGCTTTGTCTTTAAACAGCCAGTCCAAAAACTACCCATTACATCCTCGGTTTTGTTTTGTTTTTCTTGTTCCATTTTTAATTGAAATTTGATGTCTTTTACTGACCCATTTGAAGTTTTCTTCATCAAGATACGACCTCTTAATGAGGTGATTTTTTTATCATTAAAATAGTAATCTTAATGGTACAGTATGATTTTCTCCCTTTAATTAATGGGATAAGCTGGAGCGAATTTCAGTCTTTACATGCTTATTACATGCTAAGCTTGTTTCATAGTTAATTCTCTTAGAAAAAAGAATTCGAAATAATTTATTATGTCACTTGCTCTGCGAGCCTTAGTTCTTTTTTTTTTTGGTGTTTAAAGTTATGCTTAAGAATTAAGAAATGATAAAACTGAGATTAAACAACCCTTTATCTTTTTGGATTGTATCATAAGAAGTTTTGTTTGAGAAAATTTTCTTTTAGTTGCTCTGGTATTGAAATGTTGGTGGCAAGAATGTTTGGATTGTTTGCTTATGCTGTATGAACTATATTATTTGGATTTGAGTCTTTAGAATAAAAAATATGTTCGACACGTATATATTCAATTTTTTTTTTTAAGTTTTTCATATAATTAGAGAGTCATGTCTCGATATTCATGACCGAAAATATATGAGATAAGAGTGTCGGATACAAGTAGTTTTGGGAGTAAAATAGCTATGAGATCAGATTCAAACAGGTCAATAACGGATGACATTGATACTGACATAGTTGATTTTTTTTTTCCATGTTACATGCAGTTTTCTAGTTATTTATAATTAGAAAGGAGTTTAGTTGAGAAGTAAGATGTAGGAAGCACATATTTCTGGAGGATGTTAAAATGCTTGAGTCTTATTAAGACAATATACCTATGCAAGCTCCGAGTTAGCGGCTGTAGTTATACTACTGTTGATGTGTTAGAGCATTGATGTACAATTTTGCAACATTGAAGGAAGCAGATATGTGACGAAATTCTCTCGAATTCACGTTTTCTTTGTGTGAGTAATGGACCCCAAACATGTTATACCAGCGACTTAGGACACCAATGATTGTGTTCCACTTAAGAAAGAGTCTATCACTTTGGAGTGATAGATTGTGTATGAATTGCGTACTTCGTGCTGATTTCATTTCTAGCTCTATTTTGTAAATCGTGGCAATTTTATGTTGCATCTTTTACATCAAGAAATTCTTTGAAAGTTATGTGCGTAGTTTGTGCTGACTTGTTATTGACGGATCATGAGTAGGCTTTCATTGTTGACATTTTTGCTCTGAATAAACTGTAAAAATTACAGATTCACGCTGATAACAAATTGGTTGTGCACTTCATGTAAAAATTACAGATTCACGATAATTGGTAGTTGTCGATGCTATCCGTTTATATTGCTCACTTCCTTTGGCTTGATTTTTTAATTTGTAGTGTAGGAAAGTAGAGATCATATCCCACAAGGACCTTTAGAAATTTAAAACTGATTTTGGGAATAGAAAAAAAAACGATATGATGGTAAAAATAGTAGAATCTAATAAAAAGTAAATAGGCATTTAATTTAAAACAAAATAAAAAACCTTAAAAATAATTTAATAAAAATTAACAATGACAAGACTTTGGTAGTAAATCGATATTGCTTACTAGTGTATTATCATCAATCATTAAAAACTCTTATGCATTTTTTTAAACAAATAAATCAGCCATAGAATCAAACATGTATTGACTGCCTTACTTTCCCTTACTTCCTAATTAACTAAGTTAAACACTATGATTAACCCTTATCATTTAAATACCTTAAAAAAAGCTTTAGAATATAATTAAAAGATAGCTTTAAAAACTAAGAAAGTTTAACTAATTCAATCTAACAAAATCAAAAGTTGATTTTATTTAAAAAAGACTTGCATTTTTCATAACTTTTAAAATGAAAACTTGACCATCCTCATTAAAGTTATTTTGCTACTTAGGTAAAACTAATCAAACTATTACGTATTTAATTAATTGAACTAGCTCTAGATTAAATATGAGAAAACTACTAGTATGCATCCTAGAAGTTGAAATGATATAACCATGACATTTAAATAGAAAAACACAAGATATTTGTATAAAAAAATGACTTTGCAAATAACTTCATTTATTTCTCATGATGAATAATATAAAAGCTTACAAATCTTTTTACTACCAAATAAAAAAAACTTAGAAAGGCATAGTTTAGAAAACAATAGAGAAAATAGAGAGGAAGAATAAGAATGATATATCAAAATTGTTTAATCCGTCTCTATTTATAGGAAAAGAATTCAATTAAAGTTAGGGATAAAGATAATTACACTAATTTATCAAAATAAAAAAAAATCAATTTATAATCTTTATCTTGATCTCTTGAAAGGTTATGTACAATCTTATTTCTGAATGTAGCAATAAAGTTGGATTTGTGAGTTGATTTCCTTCATTTATCCAAGAGATAAAATATAATCTTCAAAGATAATTACTTCAGCTTTCAAACTCTTAACCCAAGTAAAAC
>JBBYHM010305200.1:0-26936 GCA_038381775.1 Adansonia rubrostipa
TCATGCATTTTATGCCATGTCCATGCATCTTGTTATCCTTAATCCATGTATGAATCATTAGCCTAACACATTTTAAGTACATTTACACATTAACTTGCGTGAATCATTATCATTTTCAGCATCCATAACACTTTTTTATCAAAGTGCATAACACTTTCTTTACCTAGGCCATTAGTAAAATTGGCATCCCCATTCATGTTATGTGCCATCCCTTTGTATGTTGTTGTCAAAATGCATGTTTAATGGCTGATAAAAACTGATTTTCAAACCCCCCCAAGCCAAGCATGTTAGCCTCAACCAATGAGGATTAGCATAGACTTAGCATTTTCCTTAAAGCTAGCAAACTATCTTAGGGAAAATTAAGTTTTCCAAATCTGGCTTAGTTAAACAAGCTTAAATCTTCTGATTTTGAAATGAAAATGGTCTTACAATTATTTCCTAAATGTTTGTGCCTTTTCTTCTTGAGTCAAAACCTTGAGTGGTATGATCAACGGGCCATTTCATCGCCCCAAAGTACTCTAGGGCTGTGCAAATAAGCTTGTGATGCTCATGCCACTCTTTCCCTTTAGTCATAGATGTTCGAATGTCAATGACTCGAGTTTTGACCTGTAGACATAAAAAATAAGAGATATCCCTTGTTTTGCTTTGTCCCCTGCTGACAGCACAACTGGTGCAAATTGAATAATCACTTTAAAATCCTAAAAAAATTTTCATGAATTTTTTTTATATTTGTCTATCAAAGCACGTCGAATTATCTTTAAAATGTTGTCTTATTCACCCTCGGATCATTCCGGATGAGAGAGTTATGAATTTTCAAGTCTAAACTGTTTGAAACCTTTGGAATCAAAACATGTATTCAGGTATTGTTTGCAATTTTTTGATACCAAATGAGTCTGGGGTGATTTTTCAAATTTTGACACAACTTCTCCCTTATATGCTCTGCCAGCAGTACTATCAATCTGAACTTGAAAATTTATTCCCCCAAAAAGTAACTTTTTGGGGTAGTGGGAATATTTTTAGGATGACCCTCATTGAGTTACCTTTCTAATGGTGTCTTGTCCACCTTCTAAATCCTTTGAACCAATTTAGAATAAATTTGGGAAGCAAGATAGTGTGATGCTGTCTCTTGTTTTCGGTTGTGGTCAAAATTGAGTTGTTTTCCTGAATTTTGTCTCGAGACATTTGAATGTCTCTATGTCAACTAGAGTAGACTCAAGAGTATGATTTGTCCTCCCAGAGGCTCTTATCAAGGCACAAACACATATTACATCTTTACCATCCTCATTCACCATAATTTCTTTTGCCAAAGGTTGTTGAAAGGCTTATACATTTCCTAAATCATGAGGTTTTGCTAACTTAAGTTTTCCAACTCGACTTTTCTAAAGAGTGTCAAACATATCACTTTTGGGGATACTCCAACCTTGCTTTTCCAAGGGGATACTCCAACCCCGTTTTTTTCACAATTATCGAGATTTAAAAAAACCTTCTTTTGTCAAAATGATTTGTCATCCGTGGGGATACTCCAATCCCTTTTTTCAAAATTATCAAGATTAAAAGAAACCTCCTTTGTCGAAATTATTTATCATCCATAGGGATACTCCAACCCTACCTTTTCGAAGGGATACTCCAACCTTATTTTCAACCATAATTATTTTTTTTCTCATTCTTGGACTTCTTTGAATATGTCAAACAAATCTTGTTTAACCAAGGAGCCCAGATGCATCTAAAAAAATGTTAATTCAATTATTACTAAATAATCAATATCAATTGCGAGATAAATTCCAATAGTCCATTCCTTTTCTTTATCATTGCATTGAATGATCCATGTTATGTTACTTCATTTATTGTCTTACTAACATGATTTCTTTGTGATGATTATTTGCATTCATGTTTTCTAATCATTTCAAATAAAACTAAAGGTAATGTACCGTATGGGTATCTCTCTAGTGCCCAAAGTGGAACATTCCATTTTCAAAGTAAAATCCAAAGGTCATTTTTATCGATAATCTCTATATTCCCTATCTCTCCGGAGCATATATGAGATTAAATCTTTTTCATTAAAACCTGGACTATTTCTACAAGATTCATGCATTAAAAGGGGTTATATCAAAATAATGACAAGCTAAAATCGAAAGAATCAAAACTAACATAAGACATAGCTAGTAAGGTATCGATTTCGGGCGTTGCGAAGAGGTTTGTACCTTATCGCGCGTAACCAACTCCCAAACCCAAACAGCAAATCTTTGCACTACGGAGACCATGGGATCAATATTTTGAGTTTCGTAACTCAAAACATAAGTTTCAATAGGCATTCGGTCATGCCTAGCCCGAAATGATCGATGGTGACTCCAAGCATTGGCCATTTTATGATGGTCATCCGAGACCAATAAGATGAGCGATTCATCTTATGGTCCCCTCACTGTACCACAAGTTGAGAATCCATACATTCTCATTTTCATCAAATCGCCAAAGGAAAAGTCCCGATCAAGAAGACATTCCAAGTCAGGAAAATATTTTAAGTCGTATGCATTCATAGATCCGCGAGGATCCACCCTGGGGTACGTTATGATAGCTTGGTGACTTCACTAGGGATTGTAGAAAGTTAGGCCAATAACTAGCCGTGTCTTGCTAGGTTCCTAATTCTTTCAATCTTTGGTCATTATTTAACCATGACCCTTTTCTTTATTTTATCAACTAATCTTTTGTTTCATATGATTGTCAGGATTGCCTTATTTTCAAATAATCATTAATTCAATAAAAATGGCAATACGGAAGTAAACAAAATGGTTTGATCATTTCCCCATCACACATCGTGCACTTGCATGTGCATTACTGTCCTGCCAAACTCCATGGCTGGTTACAACCTAATCATTAAGAGGAATTGAGCTATCTGCCTTCATGAGTAACCCTCCGCATAGGCATGGCAATAACTTCACGGATGTAAATTACCTATATCTCTTGTGAGTAACCCTCCGTATTTGCATAGGGAAATACATCCAACGGATCAAACCCGTTCTGCCAAACCTGCGATAGGTCTAGGATTGGGGTCCTTCGACTGTCCTTACCGGATGGAGAAGCAATTCAGATACCTATTTAGGCATCAACTTAAACCTCATATAGTAAGCCTTATGAGTTAAACCATGTCAAACCATATCAAAATTCTGCTAGAATACTCAGAGAATAAGGTCACTTAGGGAAACATTCCTAACCTTTACTCTTAATCATCATAATTAAGTAGGTGACAATGAGTATACAATTTTCACTTGCATCTGTATTTTTATCATTTATCAAGGCATGCCGTCATGTCGCCTAAACGATGGCTAACCTTTGTATAAATAAGTGACGGTGAACAAAAACCATCATTCATAATGTCTTATACTGCAAGTCGTTATGCTGTCCAAGTCATGGCTTAACGCACATCCGCACTAGTGGTTATAAATGGATATTACCACTAATCAATTATTTTTCCATCAAAATAAGATATTGCATCACTTTATGAAGGGTAGATTGCATCCTAGCGTGTTGACACGCTGCCCGTTTCTTGTCTCACCACCTTGGCTGAGACATGTTATGAATATTTTTCTCTGATGTTCTCAAATTCTTTAAATTCTTACATTTGTCTCTTATAAATTTCACTAGCTCGTTTCCCTTTGTTTGTGTTTTGGTGCATGCACCATCTTATCATAACTATCATGACTATCATTATTTTGAGACAATTGTTCTAGTTTAGTGTTCAGCAAGGGACCTTTTTCTGGCTCTATGAAAGATGTTATCGTTGAAGTTGTCTAGGATTTAATTGTCTCTAATGCATATTTACTTTCACCCTTTTTACACTTGCGTCAATCATTCATTATCTTAACTCATCATTGCATCATAATCACTTATCAATAAATACATTTTCAAGTAGATGTCTAATACAAGAATTGGGCCATAAAAGTGCAAGGGATGCCAAGGTCAATCAGGAAAATAGAACCTACAATCCTGCATCACTATAACACGCGATACCATAAACAAATCATGGAGAGTGATCATAAAACGCGTATTAAGCGGCTTGAGCTAATGGTTAAGGAATCACAAGACCATATGCTTCGTTAACAATATGAAATGCAAGCTCAAATCGTGAAACTTATGCAACTAATGATAGCCTCTATGAAAGAAAAAGGGCAAGCCAGCACTGCTGAAACAAGGAATGATCCTCCCAATGTTGAAAGTCCCCCTACCAATAATCAAGAATCTGCCCAAGGGGAAACTAGAAAAGATCAGGCTCCGCCAGTCATCTACCTAAATCCCATTGCGGTAGGTCAATTTATTCCCAGTACTCAAAGGGTGAACGTAAGAGTCTAATCGGCAGATCCAATAACCTTGGATCATAAGGAACTAGAGAAAACAAAAGGTCAAAAGTCCATTATGACTGTAGAAGAAGTGAGCAAATTCCAGCTACTGGAAAAATGCCTCCAAGTTATTGAGGGGACTGACAAGTTTGGAGCTCTTGACGCTCAATCACTATCTTTGGTGTCCAACCTTATCATTCTCCCAAAGTTTAAAGTCCCAGAGTTGGAAACGTTTAATGGAACCACTGATTCTTCTATCCATATCCAAATATACTTGCGAAAGATGGCCGGGTATGAGAAAGATGAAAAGCTCTTCATCCATTGCTTTCAGCATAGCCTCACTGGGGCAATAGCTCAGTGGTATATCGAGCTAGACAATGTCAAAATCCAATCATGGGCCCACTTGGGTATGACCTTTCTAAATCAATACCAGTATGTGTCAGATTAGGCACCAGATCGACTTTCTCTGATAAGTTTTCGAGAAAAGATCCACTAAAAGTTTCAGGTAATACACCCAAAGGTAGAGAGGGGAAGCAACCCTAGTCCAGCTTCCCCTTATAGAAAAAGAGATTACAGTCACTTTCGTTTACACCTTACACACTCCTTATTACAAGAAGCTCATAGGAAATGCCGCCAAGAAATTTGTAGACTTGGTTCTATCTGGAGAAATGATTGATGATGCCATTAAGAGTGGTAGAATGTCTGCCGGGGAAACTACTGGATCAAGTAAGAAGCCCATGGCCAGTAAAAAAAAGGAAGATGAGGCCAACACCATAAATTATGCACCCAACCCTCACTACTCAAGAATGTCATGTTCTTACCCAATCATAATATCTCCACAGCCAATCTATGCCACAACTTATAACCCATCACTTGCAATCCCATCAAACCCACCACAAGGCTACCTTCCACAAGTCTACCAAAATACCAATCGAACAACTAATAATGCACTCGGCAATCAAGGTGCAAGTCAACCGAGACAACATTTTGATCCCATCCCTATGACCTATAAGGAGCTCTACCAAACCTTACTCCAAAATCACTTAGTGGCTCCAATCTATATCCCAAACAAGAAGTCGCCATACTTGCCATGGTACAACCCTAACGCCCACTATGAATATCATGTTGGGGTAATAGGGCATGACATTGAAACTGCACGTATTTCAAATGAAATGTGCAAAATCTAATCAACACAAAAGTCTTACAGTTTAAGATGAACCAGAGGCCAAATGTTGCTGCTAATCATTGGCCTAACCATATTAAGCCAGCTGCAAACATGATCGATACCGAGCTAGAGAATTTGTGTCCTTCCATCAAGACCTGATTTTGATGGTGGGGTCAAGACGGAAGCCCCTGCACTTTTCCTGTCCCTTTTATGTAATGTTAAGAAATGACAACCTACCTGTCCTCGCCCAAAGGCAGATAGATGTCATATGTAAGGGGCATTTTTTTATCAAACATTATCAATGAAATGACTTTTGCATATATCATTCCATATTGTGTGCCTACATCACTTTTCAATCTCTTTGTCTCAATTACTCTTTTGCTTCCATTCTTATTCGAATCCTTAAATTATGTGTATGTCTTTTGCAATGCCTATTTCTTCACCCTTTTAGGGGTCCTGATGACAGTGCCGTGGATGTGTCTGATGGGTCTTTGAAGATCAATTTCCAATGATCAATTTGCACTAGTGAAGTTGATTTTGAAGAAGGTTTCAAAGAAAGCTTTGTACCACCAGATCTCTTACAGCTTAAAATCTAACATCATAATTTTATCCTTATCAAAGATGAATGGGGCAGTTGAGGCAGCCAATAAAAACATCAAAAAAATTTAAGAAAATGGCTAAGACTTACAAAGACCGGCATGATAAGCTACCCTTTGCACTTCATGCCTATCAGACCTCAGTTCAAACTTCCACGAGCGTTACCCTATTTTCCTTTGTCTATGGGGTGAAAGCTATATTGCCCATCGAAGAGGAAGATCCATTTTCTCATAATCTTGATGGAAACCAAACTTGAAAAGGCTGAATGAGTCAAGAACAGACACGACCAGCTTAATTCATCAAGGAAAAATGCATGAAAGCCATCTGCCATTGTCAAATGCATCAAAGATGCATGATTTGAGCCCACACCAAAAAGATGCACCCATGATGATCTTACCCAGGCAAATTGGTATTAAAGAAGATCCTCCTAATTCAGAAAGATACACAGGGCAAGTGGGCCCCTAATTGGAAAGGATTGTATGTTGTAAAGTAAGCCTTTTTCGAAAGGGCCGTAATTTTATCAGAAATTGATGGCAATATCTTGCCCAACCCCATCAACTCAGATTCCATCAAGAAATATTACACATAAAAGGTAAAAACCTAAAAAGGCATCTCTCATAAAAAAACAATAAAAAAAACAAAAAAGGGTCTAGATGAAAATCCAAAAAGGGCATCTAGGCAACCAACCCAACTACGGCTAAAAACCCTCAAGGGTGACTTGGGAAGATCAATTTTGATGGGGCATGAACTGAGAGTATCTACAGGACAATGCAAAGTAATCCTAGAGATCTTTCGAAGATCAGCTCATGCTAGGCACATTCATTATTCGAGAAAGGTTCTGAAAAGCACCTAAAAAACATCCATGTCATGATTGTCAAAGGCATCTTTTGTCCAAAAGATCATCTTTCTCGCTACCCTATCAATTGCTTGTCAAATAGTGTACCCAGTTATGTCTCTTTGTTGTCATGAATAAATATTGCCTTGTTTCTTTTAACCCTTATACAGTTCACATTGCACTTGTCATTTAACTGATAATGTTTGATAATTAACTGAAATATGCATTAGGACATCTTGACATTACATCAAAAGGAAAAGAAAAGCATAGAGAATTCTGCTTATGCCCCGATCATCAAGATCATGCACTTTTCACGTCTAAACACCCATTCAGCATTACCATACACAAAATCGTTTCTTGCTTTCAAAAGCCACATCTCAAGAAAAACCATTTTAAGCTAACCAAAAATCAACCCATGCATTCTATCAGAATTGTATCCAAGCAGAGACATCAATCTAATTAGGCAAACAGTCTCCAAATTATTGACAATGCCTTCTAATTATCAAGAAGATGATTGAGCCTCCCGAATCAAAAAACATAGCAGCCCAAATTCTTAAGACTAAATTTTTGGTCATATCCCCAGTGGAGCAAGGACAACCTACAATCCCCAGCGGGATTAAGAAAATTTTTGTCCATAGTCACATCCTATGAGAGTCTAAATGATGTACAAGGAGAACTATAGCTATCTCTCGTATTAGACTTCACATCATATAATCATGATAGCCTTGCACATCATGCACTCATATTACCATCATGCATCATTTTTACAATATCACTTCAAGCCAGGTTTGTTGAACCTCCAAGTAATTCCTCGTAAGTACTCTAAGCTTTGCAAACCAAGTGCCATTTAGGTAAGATCTTTGTCTTCTCATCACCTCATGTCAAAACCCTTTTTATCAAGCAACTACTGTTAAAGTGTTGGTGTTAAGAAATTGTTGTCTAGAAACTGTCGTAAAAAAAAATTTTGTCGAGAACATTCATCAGAAGATTTGTAAAGAATTTTGTCCAAAACTAGTGCCAAAACCTTTTTCATCAAGAAATTTTGTTATGAACTTCTAAAAGCTTATAGTAAAAGTTTTATCAAAAACTTTGTCGCCAACCCTTTTAAAGTCCATAAGTCAGTGGCACTCCTTTTAAAGCCCACAAGTTAGTGGCACCCCTTCAAAGCCCATAAGTCAGTGGCACCCCTTAAAACCCACAAGTCAGTGGCACCCCTTTAAAGCCCACAAGTTAGTGGCACCCTTTTAAAGCCCATAAGTCAGTGGCACCCCATAAAAGCCACAAGTCAGTGGCACCCTTTTAAAGCCTATAAATCAGTGGCACCCCTTAAAAGCCTATAAGTCAGTGGCACCCCTTAAGCCCACAAGTCAGTGGCACCTCTTAAAAGCCCACAAGTCAGTGCACCTTTTTAAAGCCCATAAATTAGTGGCACCCCTTAAAAGTCCATAAGTCAGTGGCAACCTTTTAAAGCCCACAAATTAGTGGCACCCTTTTAAAGCCCAAAAGTCAATGGCACCCCTTTTAAGCTCACAAGTCAGTGGCACCCCTTAAAGCCCATAAGTCAGTGGCACCCTTTTAAAGCCTACAAGTCAGTGGCACCCTTTAAAAGCACATAAGTCAGTGCCACCCTTTAAAAGCCCACAAGTCAGTGGCACCCTTTTAAAGCCCATAAGCTAGTGGCACCCCTTTTAAGCCCATAAGTCAGTGGCACCCCTTAAAAGCCCACAAGTCAAAGGCACCCTTTTTAAGCCCACAAGTTTGTCGCACCCTTTTCAAGCCCATAAGTCAGTGGCACCCCAAGTCAAAGCCCATAAGTTAGTGGCACCCTTTTAAAAGCCCACATGAGCTAGTGGCACCTGGGTTTGAGTCAAAGCATGCATGAGCTAGCGGCACCCAAGCCAAAGCCCACATGAGCTAGTGGCACCTAGGTCTGATTCAAAGCTC
The DNA here is from genome assembly GCA_038381775.1 of Adansonia rubrostipa. NCBI lineage: Eukaryota > Viridiplantae > Streptophyta > Magnoliopsida > Malvales > Malvaceae > Adansonia > Adansonia rubrostipa. The sequence goes on from JBBYHM010305200.1 coordinate 8,873, forward strand.
GCATGAGCTGGCGGCACCCAAGTCAAAGCCCACATGAGTTAGTGGCACCTATGTTTGAGTCAAAGCCCGTATGAGCTGGCAGCACCCAAGTCAAAGGCCACACGAGCTGTTGGCACCTAGGTCTGAGTCAAAGCCCGCATGAGTTGGTAGCACCCAAGTTAAAGCCTACCCAAGCTGGTGGCACCTAGGTCTAAGTCAAAGCCTGTACAAGTTGGCGACACCCAAGTCAAAGCCTACACGAGCTGGTTGATGGTGGCACCCAAGTCAAAGCCTATATGAGTTGGTGGCACCTAAGTTTAAGTCAAAGCCCATATAAACTGATGGCACCCAAGTGAAAGCCTACAAAGCCTGCATGAGGTAGCAGCACCCAAGTCAAAGCCCACACCAGCTAGTGGCACCTAAGTCTAAGTTAAAGCCCAGACGAGCTGGCGGCACCTAAGTTAAAGCCCACACAAGCTGGTAGCACCTACGTCTGAGTTAAAGCCTGCACAAGCTGGCCATACCCAAGTCAAAACCTACATGAGCTGGTGGCATCTAAGTCTAAGTCAAAGCCCACATAAGCTGGCGGCGCCCAGGTCAAAGCCTAAGAGCTGGTGGCACCCAAGTCTGAGTCAAAGCCCATAAGCTAGTGGCATCCAAGTTTAAGTCAAAGCCCGCACAAACTAGCAGCACCCACATCAAAAATCCGTGTTACTTAGTACTTGCCTAAGGGGGTCAAACCTTAGAAAACCTAACACCTTAGTGTTCTGGGGAGCGTCAGTCTACCCCAGACAAAATAGTGTCTATTTATCTTTGGCCTGTCCTGATTCTCAGCAACTGTCAAAAAAGGGTAGCAGTAGACATCTTCTTTTGTTCGAGCTAATTTTTAGCAATCTAGAGCATGGACGTGAGAGGGGGTGATAATCACTGGGCGACAACGTCGCTTGACAAAAAAGTATTTTAAGAAGGTCAAGAAGGCCGAGGGATCATATCAAAGGTAAATGCAAAAATGTAGCATCAAATGACATAGTTTAAGGTATCCAACGACAAAAGATATGAGAAAATTCATAATTTTACTTGAATTTATCGATACATGGTTCTCATGTATCGATAGAATGCTCCAACATGCTAAAAATTTGAAATGTCCCCATTTGTATCGATACAACATGTAGATATATCGATACATATGCCTCTGTATCAATACAGGACCTTATTTATCGATACTAGGCTATGCCAGGACCAAAACATGCATTCTATAAAGAAATGTATCGATAGATATAAACATGTATAGATACAGTGGCTCATAGTATCGATACAACGGTTCATAGTATCGATAAAATGATCATTGCATCGATACCATCAAGGTTTTTGGACCAAATATATTGATACATTATGCAATGTATCAATACATACAGGCCATTTTCACGGTCTGGGCATTTTTGACTCGTCCACCATTGATCCAAAACTCGATTTTAACTCATTTCTTTTTATCAAGAAAGATAAAAACCCATATCAAATTATGAATTTGGACTTTTGAATTAATCAAAACATTTTTTTGAAGTTTAAATTAGATCAATAAGGGTCAATATCACATGATCACCCTACTCCCTAGTTTATTGGCCAATATCACCATAAGCCACCCTATTTGTCGAAAAAATCATTTTAGCATTTAAACCTGCCAACCTATGCCCATCACATTGGCAGCAAGTTGCTCCCTACAGCCATCCTATAGCCACCATGCTCACATCACTTTGTCCCTCTTGAAAAATAGCTAAAAACACCTCTAATTTGGCTCTAAAAGGCTGGTATAAAGGGACCACTTTTATATTAGCTAAAAAAGGTTAGATTCTAGCTTGTTTCAGCTTCCAAAAACACATTCACACATAAAAAACAACAAATCCTATAGCTTTTCACCCAGCAGCCAAAAATAGCCCTAAAACACTTACTCTCAACCTTTACACATTCTAAAAATCACCCTCATCTATACTAGAACCAAAACCTCATTGTTTCTTTCTTTTTCTTGATTACTTACAACAAGGAAAAGAGAGAAATTTAAGCCATCTCTGTTGCTCCAACTTTTTGGCCAAAGTTGATGTTTTATTGGTATAACTTCTTACTCTATCACTTACATTTTTTGTTTTTCAGCACCTTCATCATTTTAGTGAGCTCTCCATGTTCCATCACCCTTTTAAGATTATAATGCATTATTATGGCATTTGGTTGTGATAGTTTAAGATTTGGATGCCTTATTGCCCCTTTTATGTGCAAAATGCCTCATTTCATCCTTATTAGTTTAATATCTCTTGCTCATGCATTTTATGCCATGTCCATGCATCTTGTTACCCTTAATCCATGTATGAATCATTAGCCTAACACATTTCAAGCAAATTTACACATTAACTCGCATGAATCATTATCATTTTCAGCATCCATAACATTTTCATGTTAAAGTGCATAACACTTTCTTTGTCTAGGCCATTTTTAGGATGACCCTCATTGAGTTACCTTTCTAACGGTGTCTTGTCCACCTTCTAAATCTTTTGAACCAATTTAGAATAAATTTGGGAAGAAAGATAGTGCGATGCTATCCCTTGTTTTTGGTTTTGGTCAAAATTAAGTTATTTTCCTAAATTTTGTCTTAAGACATTCGAATATCTCTATGTCAACCCGATTAGATTCGAGAATATGCTTTGACCTCCCATAGGCTCATATCAAGGCACAAACATATTTTACATCTTTACCATCTTTATTAATAATAATTTTTTGCCAAAAGTTATTGTAAAACTCATACATTCCCTAAATCATGAGGTTTTGCTAACTTAAGTTTTCCAACTCGACTTCTTTAAAAAGTGTCAAACGTATTACTTTTGGGGATCCTCCAACCCTATTTTTTTGAGGGGATACTCCAACCATGTTTTTCAAAATTATCGAGATTTAAAAAAAACCTTCTTTGGTCAAAATGATTTGTCATCCATGGGGATACTCTAACCCCGACCTTCTGAAGGGATACTCTAACCTCGTTTTTCAAAATTGTCAAGATTAAAAGAAACCTCCTTTGTCGAAATTATTTGTCATCCATGGGGATACTCTAACCTTATTTTCAACTACAATTATTTTTTTCTCATTCTCTGACTTCTATGAATATGCCAAACAAATCTAGTTTAATCAATGAACCTAGATGCATCTCGAAAATTAGCGATTCAGTTATTCTCAAATAATCGATACCAATTACGAGATAAATTCCAATAGTCCATTCCTTTTCTTTATCATTGTATTGAATGATCCATGTTATGTTACTTCATTTATTGTCTTACTAACATGATTTCTTTATGATGATTATTTGCATTCATGTTTTCCAATCACTTTAAATAAAACTAAAGGTAATGTACCATGTGGGTATCTCTTCAGTGCCCAATATGGAACATTCCAATTTTAAAGTAAAATCTAGAAGTTATTTTTATCGAAAATCTTTATATTCCCATCTCTTCGGGGCATATGTGAGATTAAATCTTTTTCATCAAAACCTGAAGTATTTCTACAAGATTCATGCATTAAAATGGGTTATATCGAAATAATGACAAGCTAAAATCGAAAGAATTGAAATTGAAATAAGATATAGCTAGTAAGGTACCAATTTTGGGCATCACAAAGAGGTTCATACCTTATCACGCGTAACCAACTCCTGAACCTAAACGATGAATCTTTGCACTATGTAGACCACGGGATTGATATTTTTAGTTTCGTAACTCAAAACATAGGTTTCAATAGGCATCCGATCATGCCTAGCCTGAAATGATCAATGGCAACTCTAAGTGTTGGCTATTTTGCGATGGTTATCCGAGACCAATAAGATGAGCGATTCATCTTATGGTCCCCCTCACTGTACCACAAGTTCAGAATCCATACATTCTTATTTTCATCACATCGCCAAAGAAAAAGTCTTGATCAAGAAGACATTCTAAGTCAAGAAAATATTTTAAGCCGTATGTATTCATAGATCCGCGAGGATCCACCCTACGGTACGTTACGACAGCTAGACTTAGTGGACCATCAGATCAAATCCCAATCCTTGGTCCATGCTGATGATTGAAATAAACCCACCTAATTCTGCACCTATATTGCCTTTTAACCCTGTAAGTCTCCACGATTCTAGGCAGCCACCTTCTGATAACCATACCAAGAAAAGATCATGAAAGAATCATAAATTTGATTTAAATCCATTAACCTATAAGGAACTGTACTCTATGTTGCTTCAACATTAGCTTGTTGTTCCCGAATACATTTTTCCATATCAACCTCCTTATCTTGAATTGTATAACATTAGTAAACATTGCAAATACCATGCAAGAATAAGAGGACATTCAATAAAAGCATGCTTTACCTTCAAAAAGAAAGTTCAAAAGCTACTTATTCTGGCATAATTGGTTTAAACCAAGGACAAATGTTGATGATGAACTCCTGCCTTGTTATTAGAGGCATTAAAACATTTGGGGTAATAAAATGATTCTAGAGATAACCTTTGGGCTACTGAGACTTGTAAATATAGGCTTTGTAAATATAAGGCATGCAAATGAAATGATCATGAAGGGTTTTGTAAATATAGTATTCAAAAAGAATGACAGTGCTTGCAAAGACTCCCTAAAAGCATAACATAGTTAGAAAAAATGAAGTTTTCACAAGAATGGTCTTTTTGTTATTTTGAATCTTGTAAATGAACACCAACTATGAACAAATAAATCAATGGCTTTGGTTGATGAAATGACAATGTAGAATCATGACTTGAATCTCGTAGATTTTGGCCTTTGCAATAATCTTTATGGTTTAGCTCATTACTTGACATTCAATTTGTCTCATGAGATATTGTTTTATTCATTCATTCCTTCATTTATTCATTTATTCATTCATTTATTCATTAGTTCATACATTAATTTTTTTCATTTATTGACATACATGGATAAAAATAAAGACAAATGTTGAAAACAATATATGTATTGATGCATATTGATTTAAGTTCTTTTCTTATTTTTTAAAGGTGAAATACTACAAGTTCAATGAAGTTACTAGAAACAAACAAGTCTATTTGCACCCAATAAGTATTATTTATACTTCTGCCAAGGATTCTGGGAAGTACATGCTTAAAGACAATCGTTAACATTTAATATATACAGTCAATGGACACTAGCCTTCCATATTAACATGGGTGCCCCTTTACAAGGGGCAGATGCAAAAATAGTTGCGTAAAAAGGAAAGGCCCGTGCAAAAGTAAAATTGTGACCCAAAAATTATTATTATTACAAAATAATCTCGTATTAGACTAATATTTTTACTGGGGATCTGGGAAGTATAGTTGAAATGCAATTATCTCAAAATACTTAATCTTTATTATACCAACATTTTTGCAAAGGATTCAGGGAGTATAAGTTGAAAGGCAATTACCTCAAAATACTCAAGCTTTATCATACCAACACTTCTTCTAGGGATCAAAGGAATACAAACTAGAAGGCAATTACTTCACAGTACTCAATCTTTGAGAAGTCAGTCCTATAATACACATTCATGCCGAGCAAAAGGGCAATAAGTAGCATATGTGAGATGAGTCATCCTCTTATTAAACGCCAACAAGTCACGACCGATTAAAACTAGAACCATATAATCCAAGAAAATAAGGAAACCTATTTGGACACTATCCTCGATCTCAGCCTTTCATTGTTTAGTGATCTTAACAGAATAATATAATCTTTACCATTCCAACAAATCCTGGAAAACTCCCTACCTAGCATGGTATAATCCTAGCGTTAGTGTGCAACACCTTTATGTCTAAAGATTTAGTCAATCAATGCATGCTATTCAATGTAAGGATAATTGGGAATATCAGTATGGTCGATATAAGATCATAAGCTGTTAAAAATTCTAACTTGAATTACTTGGATGATTCTTTGCTATGTAATGAGCTTTTGGATTTATCTTTTTTGCTAATGAATTTACTAAAAAGTCGTATAGTGGTTGTCCTTACAAGTTAATTGAGATGACAGGAAATAACCACCCATCTTATGGATTTTTTTATTTTAAAAATTTAGAGTTCGATGCAGCTCTTGATCCTCTACTAGCTGATATATAGTTTAGCTCCTCACGGATGTAAATTCAGTAAAATTCTAGGAGCTGATGGATATCTATCAAAAATGATTGGTTTAAAGTTCATAGGCCTTATGGTAGTATGCCAATCAAAGGCATCATCTCTCTTGACTTTAAAACTTTGTACATTTCTTTTTAGAATTTGTAAATTATGAGATAATTTTGGTTCGTAAATAGTGTGCATTTTGTAATAGACCATGAATTTTGTTAATAATGATTTCCAATGTCTAGGATAATGAGAACATTATAGAAAAAAATTTTCTTTGGTAGTTGATCACCATTAGTTAGAACTCTCTTAAAAAAGTCTTTTACCTCTACATATATGATCATCCCAAACATTGAACTATAGACCTTTTGCCATCAAAGACCTTTCACATTTAATTGTTTTTTTCTATGGATTTTTTGAAGGACTTACAAATAGCTTATGCTCATAAAAGATTCAAATAATGATAGTTTGACATTTGTTAAAATAATGATAGTAATTCTAAGATCTCCCTCTTTTAGATAATATCTTGCCATTACTTCTTTTACACTCTTCCAAATCCTTGATTCAGGAAAAATGAGAGTGAAAGTGAGTTGAAAACACCTTTTCTTTTTGAACAAGACTTTTTAAACTAATTTTTGATACATAAGATATGAGATCCAAGAGCTTTTCCATTTTAATCCAATTTTTTTCTTTTTTTTTCTTTCTTTTTAAGAGGCTCAACCAGCCGTTGGTGGCTATGAAGCCAATAATATTAAAGGGTATACCTTAAGCCTTTTTTAAATGAAACATCATGTTATTGAAGTATTTAAAATAATTTCAGAAAGAAATGATCCTTTTTTGTAACAAAATGCTTCATAGTTCAAATGGTTATGTTTGAAATGAAAAATGGCCTTCTTTCTCTATCCTTTCTTAAATATATAAAATTAATCCCTTTGCAATCCTTTTTAAGCCTAATAATATATTTTCTTTCTTTGAACCTAATCAAAGATCACCTTCCATATTAAGAGGCAAATAAGGTAGAGCTTTAAAATTAAAAGGGGCATATTCCAGTCTAGAGTTGCAAGAAGATTGATTCAGATTTCATAAGGAAAAATTTGAAAACTGAAGAAAGTTCAAGTTTTAAGTTCAAATATTCAAAGTAAAGAAATTAAAAAAATTTAAATTTCATGTTTTTCAAAGTAAAAAAAAATAAATCAAGAAAGTTCAAATTTCAAGTTCCTTCAACATGAAGAATGAAGCAAGTAAAAGTAAATGAAGAAATGTGGATTTGTTTTGCCTTAGAAGACATGCAGGGTCAAGTTTTGCTAAAGAAAAGTGATCCTTGATTCAATTACCCTTAAAAAGTTGATTTAGGCTTATTTATCCTTTCTTTTCTAAACCCTAAACCATGGCTTATGTTACGTACCGAATAATGTCCATTTTGATCAAACATAGCTATCTGAGTTGTCAGGTTATTCTTAGGAAGCTCTTTAAAATTTCATCTTTCTGAATAATTTTTGGAGTCTTTAATAATCCAATGGTGCAAGATTAAAGGACTTGGAATTGCCCTTAAATCAACAAAGATGGCCACCAATGAGAAGCCTTCATAATAATTCAGAAATTACCCCTAACCTTTTAAAATTTCACGATATCAACAAAAGGCTGAGTTAAATGCCCAAATATTGATTCTTTTTAAAATAACCCTTTAAAATCTTTATACCCAAACTTGGAAATTGAAGTTACCAAAAGCCTTTCAAATAAACCCTTCGAAACTTGATGTTTACTAGCATTAGTTTAATGCATGTTGGGCTATTATATTTGAAGATTAAAAGGATGTTATAACTTAATTGTTTGTCTTTCAAAAAACTTCTATGAAATGAACATCCACCTGAATGTGGTCTTGATAAACTTAACTTTGTCATATCAATTTCTTCAAGAGAAAATTTTAGCAGTGCCACCCCATCTGTGCCTCTAAATTTATTTTTTTCATCTTGTTCAAAGAAGCTCCTAATGGTGATCATCGACCACAAGAAAGTTTTAACATCATGATAGCGATAGCATATCCATTATTCTTCATAATTGAAATTGTTTTAGAATTTTCATAGATTTTGATCAATTAAACTTTGTCCTCAGGATAGAATGAAATGGTGATCTCATTCTATAGATCCTAAAATTTTGATGAAATATGATGTTTTTCATTATTTTAATAGAAGTTTGCGAATATGCTTTGAGCATATATTTATTCAATTGCATAAATTATATCACTGAACAATGAACACTAATTTGATATTTGATAACTTTTTAAGAAAGATTGAACGATTCTCTTCAGAAATCTATCACCGTCTTAAGCAATTCTATCATAAGGTAGGTAAAGAAGGCTTTGAAGATGCTTAGATGGTGATATTCAAAGCAATCCAAAAATGTTTTCAAAGCTTTGATGATGATATTCGAAACATTGGAAAGTTTTCATTTAAAGAATCTCCAAAAATCTATGCCTAACGTAGCTGGCTGAAATGGTAGTCAACAGTAGCATCCTTTCAAAGTCTTCGATGGTGATATTCCAAGCATCCAAAAGTTTTCATTCTTAATGAAACCTTTCAAAATCTATGCCCAACGTAGCTGGTCAAAATAGTAATCAATCAACATTGGTGTTTTTTCAAAGTCTTCGATGGTGATATTTGAAGCATTTAGAAGTTTTCATTTTTAATGAAACTTCCAAAATCTATGCTTGACATAGCTGGCTGGAATGGTAGTCAGTCAACAGTGGCATCTTTCAAAGCTTTGATAATGATATTCAAGGCATTTAGAAGTTTTCATTTTTAATGAAACCCTCCAAAAATCTATGCCTATCATAGTGGTGTCATTTTTAGGCTTCGATGATGATATTCAAAGCATTCAGAAGTTTTCATTTTTAATGAAACCTTTCAAAATCTATGCTCAGCATAGCTGGTTGGATGGTAGTTAGTTGACAATGGTGTCCTTTCAAAAGTCTTCAATAGTGATATTCGAAGCGTCCATAGAAATTAAAACCAAATCCTTTGTGATCACCAGTAAGGTGTATGGAGGAATAGGTTTATTTATGTTAGAAGCAAATTCTTTGTGATCACCTATAAGAGGAATATGTTTATTTATGTTAGAACGAAATCTTTTATGATCACCGGGATGCTTCCATGGAAAAGGTGTATAAGAGGAAAGGTACATTTGTTATTGGAGCTTTTTAATTAGAAACCAACGAAGCACGACATTTGACTTCATCTAGTTAAGCAGAATGATCAGCTTCATAGGTTTTTTAGTTGATATATATGTGTGAGTAAAAAAAATGAAAAACAAAAAATAAAAAAAATAACAAACTAAAACTTTTAGAAAAATTTTATAAGGCTCAAACAAAATTGTGTCTATTTGGTCTTTGCCTGCTCTTGATTCTTAGCAACGGTCAAAGAGGGGCAATTATAGACACCTAATTTTGTCCAGCACCCCTTCTCTGTCAATCCAAAAATATTTGAGATATAAAATTAGACACTTTTCCAGTGGAGGTAAATTTTCTTCAAGGGGAATGTACATTTTTAAGACCTTTTTAAATATGCTTAAATGAATGTAGATAAACGTGACAAAATTAGCGCCATTTCAAGGGTCGTACAGAATAAACCTCAGATAAAAAAGATAAATTCAATGTAAAATAATTAGCTTTTAACCTTATACTTTGGAAAACATGAAATTTGTTTCTGCAAATGTTATTAATGTTAAACTTCTAATTTTTAGAAATTTTTTTAGAATTTTTTGTTAAACTCAGAAAGTTTACTATCGTATATTTTCATTGATACTAGTGTGATATTTATACCGATTTACACTCTAAAAAATTAGAAATAATCACGTAAAAATTCATATTGCCATTTTATAGCGCAAGGTGTCAAGTTATCTATTTTTATAAGTAATTTTGAATTTATCACAGTACCATAAGTATCATAGTCGTAAAATTTTTCTAGTATAAATTCCTTCAGATTTTAGATTTTCATCTTTATTTTTATAAATTAATATTTTGATTAATGTGATGGATAAAATTCATTTCTATAAAATTTGAACACATTTTTAAAATTTTTTTTGTTTAAAAATACAAGCTTTTCTTTATCTGTAAAATTTTTGGTGAAATATTCACGGGTTTTAAACTTCAAAATTCTTTAAAAATTCATAGTTAATTACCAATGAATCAGTTTTTCAAAATTTATTTTATTTTGTAGGTTCTACACTTTCTTCCTATTTTCAAAATATAGAGTTTTCTACTTCGTAAATTTTTTTTGTGAATATTTTTTTGATTTTATAATTTTTAAAATTCTTCAAATATTATTGTTCATTTCATATAAAATTAGTTTTTCAAAACTCATTTTATTTTATAACTTTTGCATTTTCTTCCATAATTTCTCCTGTTTCTAAAATACAAAGTTTTTTACTTCGTAAATTTTTTGAAAGAATTTTTCTTAGTTTATAATTTTTAAAATTCTCAACATATTATTCGTTAATTTATATTAAATTAGTTTTGAAAATTTCAATTTATTTTATGAGTTTTAGAATTTTTTTGTTACCAAAATACAAAATTTTTTACTTTGTAAATTTTTTTGGGAGGATTTTTCTTGGTTTATAATTTTTAAAATTCTTTAAATATTATTGTTTAATTCATATTAAATCTATTTTTCAAAATTCAATTTATTTTATGTGTTTTGCAGTCTTTTAGAATTTTTTTCGTTTTCAAGATATGAAGTTTTCTGCTTCGTAAATTTTTTGGGAAGATTTTTCTAAGTTTGTAATTTTTAAAATTCTTCAAATATTATTGTTTAAATCATATTAAATTAGTTTTGAAAAATTCAACTTATTTTATGAGCTTTAAAATTTTTTCTATTATCAAGATACGAAGTTTTCTACTTCATAAATTTTTTTGGGAAGATTCTTCTGACTTTATAATTTTTAAAATTCTTCAAATATTATTGTTTAATTCATATTAAATTAGTTTTGAAAATTTTATTTTACTTTTATGCATTTTCTTTCAAAATTCTTCTATTTCTAGGATACAAAATTTTCTACTTCGTAAATTTTTTTTGGCAAGATTTTTTTGAGTTTATAATTTTTAAAATTCTTTAAATGTTATTGTATAATCCCTAGTAAATTAGTTTGTAAAAATTTATTTTATTTTATGAGTTTTATATTTTTTTGTATATGATAATTTTTTTTGATAAGGGTTTTTCTCTTAAAATTTTAAGAGTTTGCTGTTTTTTTTCCTATAAATTAAAATTTTCTTTTATTGTTTGATTAAAATAAATTGATAATATGAAATTTTCTTTCAAATACATAATTTTTAACTTTTACAATTTAGTTTTTCTAATTAATTTTTAAAGTATAATTTTACAGATTACATAAATATCTTCCAAAATTATCTAGACTTTGGTGATGTCATGCATGATATAATTCACTAAATGACAAAATAAATTAATTTAAATCAAATCAAAATCATTTAACATCAAATCAAATTAATATTAAACAAAAAATAAATAAAATAAAGTAAAAAAGGAATATGGTAGAACGGTGGAGAACCATTCAGCCAAGGCTTTTTCTTGGAAGCCTTGGCCGACCTCTATTTTCTATATAAAGGGATTGGAATTTCATTTTAAGGGGTTTATTGGATGCATTTTGAAAGAAAAAAACAAAACAAAAACAAAAATACTAGTTTTTCTATTTTTTTCTAATGTAAATACACCATTCTTCTTATTTTCTTCATTTGATTCTTTCTTTTTTTTTTCATCTTATTTGTGAGTTAAATCCATGTTAAGGCTCCTAGTTTTCCATCCATGTTGAAAAGCTAAGCATGGTGGCTTTAGTTTTTTTTTTAATATTTTTAGTTATTCTCATGTATTTTTCTAGCAAATTTTTTATGTAATGGTATTTTATTGTTGTGAATCTGATTTTTTTGTGATTATATTTAAAGTTGAGCTATTTCTTTGGCATTATTTTGATAGTTAGTATTTTGATTGATTTTGTTTTGTATTTATTTTATAATTTTATGTTTATTTAAGCTTAATAATGGTTATTTATGTTATTTTCATGATTTCTTTTATCAAATCATGTATAAATCCCTTGCTTTTTCATTTTGGCTGAATGTGTTTGGGTTTGACAATGATGATTTTTTGCTTATTTTCCTTTAATTTTAGGGTTTTAGGTTGTTTAGTAACATTTGTAAACTTAGAGACTAAATTGCAAAATTCATGAAATTTTTTTAGGCCATTTTTGGCTTGGCCGAGAGCCTTATGGGCTTAAGAAATTCGATTCTTGTGTTTACAAACATGATTTAGGCATTTTTAGCACTTTGGGGCTCATTTTACAATTTTAAGAAGTTTAGGGACTCAATTGCAAAAATTAGAAATCTAGGCTTTATGGCTAAATATCCTTGGCCGAACCTTTATACATATTCTTGCTGGGTTTTTTTTCTTTGTGGATTCTCAGCTAGTTTGATGATTTGTTGTGATGTTTTGTGATATTTTATTAGATAGGGGTTGAAATATAATTTTACAAAGTTTAGAGGTCATTTTATAAATTCTAGAAAATGCTTTATTTAAGGCCAAAGTGTTTGGCTAAATCTTTGTTGGTATTTTATTGTATTTTCATATATATTTGGATGTGATTTTTATGATATTTTTAGGTTATTTTATTATGCAGGCACTAAAATGCAAATTTTATAACGTTTAAGAACTAAATAGCAAATTTCATATTTAGGGGGCAAAATGGATATTTTACCAATTTAAAGATTCCTATTATTTCTATAGCCTTCCGTAGGGATATAGAACTTTTCAAAACTTTTCATATTTGTTCAGTCTCTCAAAGGATATGAAATGTAATTTTCAAAAAAATTAGGGGCTTGATAGCAAATTTTGCATTTTAAGTCAAACTTAAAATTTTAGCATTTCCATTTAGACTAAATTCATCTACTTTCATTATTTTAGTGTCCATTAGGGTACCGAGATATTTTCACGTTGAAGGTATACCTTAAGGGCACTTTGGTAATTTTTCTAAAATCGAGTCCTAGATAGTAACTGGGATGCTTTTGTGCCAAAGGTGCATATTTAGGATAGCTTCATCTAGTTCTCATCATTTTAGGGCTCGTTAGGGTTACCGGGATACTTTTCACATCGAAGGTATACCTTATGGGCATTTTGGTAATTTTTTCACCAAGATGCTTTTATGTCGAGGGTGATTTTTTATGATTAGTTTAACCTTCCTAGATCATTTTAAGGTCTATTAGGGATACCATGATACTTTCATGTCGAAGGTATTCCCTAAGGGTATTTTCATAATGTTTCTTTAAGTTTAGTCTTAGATATGCATTAGAATGCTTTCAAGCTGAAAGTGCATATTTAGGATAGGTTCACCCTTTTTCAAGCATTTTTAAGTCTTTTATGGATTATCAAGATCTTTTATGTCGAATGTATACTACAAGGGTATTTTTATAATTTTGCACTAGAACCAAGTCCTATGTGAATACTAGGATTCTTTTACATTGAAAATACACGTTAGGAATAGACTCATCATATTGGACCATTTTCAGGTCTTAGGGTTCGTATTTTTAATAAAATTAGGTTTTTTATAATTAAGGCAATGTCTCTTAATTAAATAAATACGTAGAATTCCTACCAGAATATGTGAAGGTTCTATGGATTATTTTAATAATAAGATATCCTTTTCAAAATGAAAATTGAGATTTTTTAATTTTTTCAAAAATAAAACCTTTCGTACTCAGGTTCTCCAGCGGAGTATGATAGAGAATGATAAGATCTTCATGTTCTCTTGGTTCTCTAAGAGGATATGGAAGATATTTTGATTTTCAAAAATATTAAAACTTGATTTTCTCATCCAAAATAAAAAATTTGTCTAATAAAATATTTTGGGAATTATAATTAAATACTAAATATTGAAACCAAGTAAAAATCAAAATTTATGTTAACATAAGATTAATAAGGTGCCAATCACTAGGCATCACGAGAAGGTCGATCCTTACTTGTAATTGTAATTGACTCCCAGACCCTTTAAAGTGATCTCTGGTATAAGTGTATACCTCAGAGTTTGTTTCTATGGGTTTGGTTTCGTAATCCTTAAAATATAAACTCCGACAAGTGTCCAATCTCACCTGGCCTAAATAGGATTGGTGGTGACTCCAGAAAAATGGTCATTTCATAATGACTATTTACAATTAAGTCAGGTGAGCAATTCATCTCGATGACTCAGCCCCTAGACATAAATGATAATAATAATAATAATAATAAAGACAAACAAAGAATAATATGATAATAAAGATATGGTCGCTAAAGTGAAATAAAAAAAATGATATAAAGGTATATAAAAAAACAAGGGATACATTCGCCACTTTAAGTCAGGCTGGTCAGGATTTGTATCGGGCCATGTTGTGACAACTAGAGCCCAACTACTATTCTTTAATAGGTTTATGTCATTACATAAGTGAGATCCACATCCTAAATTTATTATCCAATAGGTAGTATTAATAATAAAATAGTTCAACTTAATCATGTTAATATGGAAGTCAACAACCTTCTTTTTGTTGAGAACTTTTCTCAAATTTAGGTGTTAGCCTAAACACTTTAGGCTTGTGGCATCAAGTATGCCTCACAATGCAGTTAACATGAATACCATTATCAACAACCTAGTATAAGATGAGTATATATTAGTATTAATGTATTAAACTAATAATGCTAAGGTATTAAATCTTTATTGGTCATCCCATTAGTTTTTTGAAATAATAGCCTTCACTATTATCTGAAAACCTCTTCAAGGTATGTCTAGTGGGTTTGGATCCCTTTCAACATATTGCAACCTTGAGCAACTCAACAAATTATGACAAGCCTAGTTGGCTAGGTAACATGGCTTACCAATTGGATCTCTATGCAACTCCCAGATCAACTAGGTGGCAACTTTTTACCTAAATGCATCATATACATTTTGCCTAACCATTGACTCTAACATCATATGGTCAAATGTGACACATCCAAACCATTCAACATTAGTTGAGTAAAACCCATTACTCATAGCTCACGCCGTTTAGACCTTGAGTGACTCAACAAATCATTTTCAACTAGAATTGGGGTATATTGTTATGCATAATGGAAGGCATTTTTATCATGTGAAGCATGCGACTTAATATTGTATAAGCGATTTTGCTTGTTCATTTTATCTTTTAATTAAGGTCTCATCATATGTGCATGCATAGCATTTAGAATATTGCATAAAATAAATCTATGATGAAGCATACTACTTGGATGATTATGGACTATTAAATAATGCAATATCCTTGAGCCATCAAAAGAAATTGCTTTGTCAATTCCTAGTTGATTACATAAGAAATCTTCAAAACTTCTTGCAATCTCTCAGGTTTGATGGTGCCTTCACTTGGATCTCCACCTTTGAGTTGCAAAATCTTTCTTAACTAATCCTAATTTGACACTTGGGTAATCTAATTATAGTTATAATAAAGAAACTTGAGTTACATTGAGGAGATTTAGCTGAGAAAAGAATTTTATAACCCCAGAGAAAAATAAAGAAAGGCAGGGTTCGTAGACCTATTAAAAATTAAACATCTGTAAACAATCAACCATACATCCATAATCCTATTGAGCCTAGTCTATAATCATCCCATATATCACACTCTGGAATGTTTCTTGGAGCCTAATGAAAACTATTTTAACTAGCTATCCAAGATTGGGCCCTAACAGTAACTTATTAATATTTTAGCCCAATAGCACACCAAAGATAGCTATTCCATGTGCCAAGCCCAATAGCACCCAACTTGGAGTAGTTCATAACTAAACTCCACTAACTTGATAATTAGGCCTTTTAGCCCAAACCATTATTTACATTTTAGATAATTTAGTTCATAATTAAATTTTCTAACCCAAGTGAAATAATTTTACTTCATGTAAATATTATTAAATAATTAATTAAATAATTATCAAATAATTATTTAAATTTCCAAATACAATTATTTTGTTTTATTTAATAATATCTTTAAAACCATGTCTACAAATAGACATTGTTTTGATAAGACATTCTTATCTTTGTTGATATATTAAAACATCTCTAATTAGATTTCATAAATATAATTTATGTCTTAAATTATTCTTAATTGAACTTATTCAATTAAATCCTCCTCATTATACCTTTTTATTTAATTAAGTTATACTTAATTAAATCTAATTTTAATCCAATAGATCATCTTGTTATATATAACCATTAAGCTTTCATCATAACGACAATAGATATAATTACCCAATTAAGTGTATTTATATTTATAGACCAAGATTGGCCTCTAACAAGGCACCATGGCCACTGGGTATGCAAGAAGAGTCAATATGACCTCTTAAGAAACCTTTTAGTAACCAGCCTCTCAGTGTACTTCGTTCATTTCACTAGATATCTTGGAAAGACCATGAGCATGGTGTAGTATCTTTTCATGAATCAATCCATATTATTTCTTGCAGCTTTCAGTTAACCTCATAAATTTAGAGAAACAATTTCTTTTAAATTTAGTATACGTTGGCCAACGACTTAATCAAGTTAACCAAAGCTAAGAACATATGAGATATGTCTCGAATGTCACTTAAAGTGGTGAATCCTCTTTGGATCATTCATTCATCCATCATATGATTCATGTTATACCCAACATACCTTACTTTAAGTATCCATCCATTATGGATCGATTTTAGATAAATTAAAGTATGACACTCCTCATACGAGATGACTTGGTATCAAAAGGTTGAGGACTAATATGCACGACTGGCACATAAGAACATATTTAATAGACACTTGAGTGACTTATACCAAATGGAGCTTTCATACAGGCCATGTTCATTGAACTTGTTTCCATAAAACAAACACCCATATGCTACCCTCAAGTATCTCTGTGCTTCAACTTCTATTAGATCAAAGAGTTGATTATCAAAGTCATAAACTATTTGGATCACAATGAGACCCAGATTCCAGCTATATGGCTTAGTTTTTACTTTAACAATTATTAAGAACTTTTTATTAGCCTGTAAGCTAAAGATCTAAGTGTAACTCTTTTTATGGGCCTAAACAAAAGAGTTTGTTTGTGACCATTAGGTTATAAACATGCAATCCTCTCTAATTTGGAACACTTTCCCAATAATTACATTTTTAACATCATGGCTATTTATCACTGAGTCAAATTATGATCTTTAACTTTTAAAGAGTCATAAATTCCAATATATCCTAATGTGTATATTTAAGAAAATTGGATTCAAAAACTATTTTTGAATCCTTTAAGTTATAGGCTGTTTAATATTCTCAATACTGTTGCAAGTAGTATATTTGAGAATAATGTGATCGTAACATAGAATAAATTCTATGATCAATAATTTATTCATTGAGGACTGAATCAAAGTTTGGCATTGAATGCTAGCAATCATCCTTGATTGTCACATAAATGCCAAAAATAAACATCTAATATTTACAAATAAATCATATTTCATAAACACTAATCAAGAAGGCAAACTTTGATCAATATCAATAAGGTTGCCTTTATCTACGGTCTATCTTCACTACTCCTATCATTTGCTCTTATAATATGTCATACATATTTAAGCAAAAAATTCTTGGTATCATATACCAAGAAAAGTGAATTAATCTCAGTTTGTATTTGATATAGCAACTTTGGTAAGTTTTCTAATTTTGATAATATCAAAATTTTTCGTGCAAACTCTATTAATCTGGCTATCCACTATGTTAGTGTATACCTTTATCATCCCTTTTATCTTTCTTCAAAAGGAAGTATATAGACAATGCATGGATAAGAATACATCTAAAGTGCTCAAGTATTTGAAATACATCCTATCATATAAGGCCTGATTAAGCTATTTTCTGACATCTTGCTTAGGAAAAATTCCTTAGAGATGTTGAACCTTTTATTATGATTATCCTTAT